>JAVKPL010012889.1:0-65998 GCA_032173675.1 Gastrolobium villosum | reverse complement strand
TGTTGTTATGTTTGCTTCGGCTTGGTTAGTCTGTGTTATTTTTACTAATTACTCCTGGACGTAGAACATAGTGTAACCTAGTATTTTCCCGGAATTGGGAATACATAGTGTAGTTTGTAAATAAAAAGTTTGTAAATATAATTTTCCCCAATAAATATTGGGAAAAAATTTGTCCTTCTAAAGGACACAACCTTGTATCCTTTTAGTAGTTATAATCATGTACTACGGATAATATATAAGGGAAAAACATTTCTCAAGTTGCTTGATATGAATTTATCTCCTGCCTCCCCAAAACTACGTCGTTTTGATTATTTATTTCCTTATATTTATTGATTCACCTTTGAATGGTTATGATTCCCATTTTCTCTCTATTCCTTTATCACCATTGATCCATCTTTGTACGGTTATGATTTAGTAGCCGGAGATAAAGTTATCTCCGGCAGCTTGAGAAATGATAAGCCCAATATATAATTATGATATTAAAGTTGTACCTTTTTCTCTCTTTTCAAAAATCATCTGAGACATAGAAAATAAAAAAAATACAACTTTAATATTATAACTAGGGGCAAGTTATATTTATAAAAAAAGTTCACTAAGTACGACAGGTCATACTTTAATTATGCAGTGTACGACCGGTCGCACTTAGTGTAATTTGTAAAAAAGGTTTGTAAACGGATTATATCTCTTATAACTATGTACTACTCATAATTCATAATTATAACTGTTAGAAAGACATTGTGTCATTTAAAAGTACACATATTAAGCCCAATAAATATAGGAAAAATTATTTGTCATTTTAAATGACACAAAGTTATGTCATTTTTAATGAAACTACATTGTTTTTGTAAGTTTTTACATTCTCTTTCCTCTATTTTATTTTTATTTCTAATTTTATAAATTAGAGAAAATGATAAAACACACTAAAACGACGTAGTTTCATTAAAGTTAACACAAAGTTGTGTCATTTAAAATGACAAACACTAAACCTATAAATATATACCAATATACAAAATTTTCTTTTAAAATAATACAAAATTATATCCTTAAAATAAAAAATGAGTTTCCCAAAATTAATTTGATTTGTAAATGAGAATATCTGTTTTTTATTTTAATACAAAAACATATAAAACTATCGAAGGGACAAAAAGATTATGTTTGATATATTATAAAGGAATGGCAACTACAAATAAATAAATATTTAGGTAATTATTTATTTGTTTTTGTTTTCAGTTCTGCAGATTTAAAGATTCATTCAAACATTCTCTGATTTGGGTGGATGGAATTTTTAATTATATTTTGGTAATTTTTTTTAATTATATTAATTATTTGGATGTGCGGTTCTATCTTTGCTAATAAAAGTACTTTTTTGATTTCAAGAATCAATTCATAATTTATATGAAAGAAAGAGAAGGTAAAGGGTTGTGGCGTTTGGAAGATCCGGAAATGGTTAATTGGTCAATTCAAGGCAGCTTGGTAAGGGGAATATTCTGCAATAAATGTAAGTTTCTTTTGTGTGCATAATATTAAGATATTAACGTTTCCCATACAAATTAATTTTATAATATACATAGGGAAATCGTACTCTCCTTCAATAATAGAGAAGAAAATTTTCCTACATAAATACGTTTTCTGTGTCAATTAATTTTTCTTTTCTTTTCTAATATAAAATGTGGGATCCATGTTTAATTTGTCTCTACTTTTGTTCTCTCATGTTTTCCTACAACATAAGAAAACATGAACCCATATATATATATAAATAAAAGTGTAAGAATTTAAGTTATTTTCTTTTTATATAATCTTATATGAATTTTACATATATTTATGTACATATAAATAATAAAATTATCTCGTATAATATAAAAGGCTTTACTCCTCTCATGTTATAGGAGAGATATTATCTTATGTTGTGAGATAAATTAAGTGGGGTCCACCAATTTTTTAAAAAGAAAAAAGAAAAAAAGAGATGAGCACATCTTTTTATGTAAGTGTGACATGAGAGATATATCTTATGTAACATAAAGTATAATTTCTCTAATATAAAAAATAATAATCATTTAATATCAGATATATAAAGTAGTAAAGTATTATATGTGGGACAGCTCATTGGCAAGGACTTTTCAGTTTTATGGAGTTTCTTGTCTATTCTGTTTTGTTGCAATCGGAACATGTCTTATTCATGGTTAATAAAAAAATTATATGGCATTAAAAATGGGGTGGCAGGATGTGTGTGTGGGTGGGGGGATCAATTGTATTGTTATTAATGTTCTAAAATTTGGACCAAACCATTAAGGTAATTGAATCACGGCTTAAATGTTCGCCAATTTAATTTCTGATTTATTTAAAAATATTATAGTTGTTATACTAAGGAAAGGTTTATTTTAAAAATATTTTATGTATACATTCATCCAACTTGGTATGATTCATTTCTCGTAGGTTTTTAAGAGCCATTTTTTATGTGGATAAGAATATCAAATGTTTTTAAAGCTTATCCTTATTTGGCCTATCATTTTGGCTTTTTTTGTTAATTGTAAATTAATTATAGTTATAAATAAAAAGTTGGGAAATAAAAATGAAAAGATGTGTCTTTTCGATTAAGAGATGCGTCGTTTCAAAACTCAAGGGAGCTCTTATTCTTAAGTGCTCTCATATAAAAGAGGTAATTGATTATATTCTAAAAATAATTGTTCATTATTTCTTAGCAATTTGAACAGGAAAATTGTTTTAAGGAAACAAGGCAATCTTGGAGTCGGATTTTTTTCTTAATTTTTCATATTTTCGGAATCTTCCTTATTATTATTTTATGTTTCGTTGTCTGTCTTGATTATTAACTATTATATGTATATTTTTTTAAGCAAATTATTTTTCTATTAAAATAGGGACAAGTTATATTTACAAACTTTTTTGTTTACAAACTCTTACAAACTACACTATATTCCCCCGGAAGAATACAATTTTTTGCAAACTACACTATGTTCTCCCTGGAGAATATAATGTAATTTGTAAAAAAATTCCAAAAAATTTGTAAACGGATCCTGTCTCATTAAAATAATAACTGTTGTACATTTCATATTAACTTTTGTCATTTTTGTTAGGTTAAATATTGTAAAATGTTAGTTTAGTGGTGGACGAACATATAATACATGTAAAATGTTAGTTTAGTGGTGGATCCCACATATAACAGTTTACTACTTTATATATCTGATATCATATTTTTTTTATCATATACATTTTATTGAAACACCTTTCATTAATTCATCAAAAATTACAAAAATATCTTTCATTAATCAAAATCATGTAGTTTTTTTGGTAGCTGTAGATAACCTTATCTAAAGTGGATGTAAAAATATATTTTTTCATATATATATATATATATATATATATATATATATATATATATATATATATATATATATATATATATATAAGATTCATTTTTTCTACAGTTAATGTAGACAAATTGTCTGCAATGAGCCCAAAACGACGTCATTTTGGGGCAGAAATCAAGGTGTTTTGATAATTTAAATTTATTTCAGGGTTATAATAATCTTTAATTAAAAAAATTAATATTTCAACACTAAAACGACGTCGTTTTGTAAGTAAGTGCAGATAACTTATCTACAGTAATTGCAAAAATATTTTTCTGATATATATATATGGGAAAGGATCCGTTTATAAACTTTTTTTGAAATTTGTTACAAAGTACACTATATTCTCCGGGGAGAAGATAGTGTAATCAGTGTTCTCCCGGGAGAACAGAGTGTAGTTTGTAAGAGTTTGTAAACAAAAAAGTTTGTAAATGTAACCTGCCCCTATATATATATATATATATATATATATATATATATATATATATATATATATAATCGTACAAAGATGGATCAATAGTGATAAAGGAAGAAAAAGAAAATGAGAATGAGAACCATTTAAAGATGAATTAATTAATATAAGGAAATAAATAAATAAAACAATATAAATTGAGGTCATCGGAAAAAAAATATCATGACTTACAAAAATATGTTTCTCCTATATAATTTTTGGCCTTTCACGGCATATATATATATATATATAGGCTCGACAAAAATGAGTCAACCCATCAGGTTGACTCGTAACCCGGCTAAAATGAGTCGGTTAGGTTGAAAAAATGAGTTAGTAACTCAAGTTAACCCGACTCGTCTCAACTCAAAAAAACGAGTCAACCCCCCTAAACGGGTTGGCTAGCGGGTTATGGTTTTTTTTAATATAAAAATATAAAAATTAATGAAGGTAAAGTGGAAAGCTAAAGTTTAACTCAATTCCAAAGACCAAAACGAAAATACCATGCAGCTGCCAATAACTCTAAAATCGTGCATTAAAGACTTTTTTATAGTATGTTTGAGAGTGTGAATGTGGTGCCAATTAACAATAAGTCCAAGTCCAAATCCAAATGGAATTTTCTATGGTTTATATGTATAATGTCTTTGTATCGAATGAATTAATAATTTAGGGAAAAAAAATTAGAAGTTATAACATCAATGAAATTTGTTTTTTTTTTTTCATTTTTTCGAGCCAACACTAACCCAACTAGGTTCGGATTGGGTTGAATTTTCTGGCTTATTTATTTTTCGAGCTAACGCTAACCCAACTCATTAATTGAACACAAATTAGATCGGGTTGAGCTCTGTTGGTGCGTTTTGCCAACCTAGATAAATGCTAGCGAAGGCATTACTTGTTAGTTGTTGCCAGCACCACTAGAGTACTAAAGAGACAGCGTATATAACAACGAAAGGCAACATCATTGCACTTTGCATTTGTTCTTTATTGTGTTATATCTTATAATTTTCATGGGATTTAGGAAAGACCGACACAAAGGGCAAAGGCAACTTGGTACCAACGGAATAACTTTTTCCGCATTGATCTCTTCATTGTCTTTAACTTTCTTCATTGAATAAAACATTATAAATTAATGTGCATCTGTATTGATTTATTTTAATAATTATTATATTTTTAAGATAATTTTTTAGAAGAAATATTTTTCTTAATAAAAAAAAGTTGAGTAATGCATACCTTATATTACTCTAAAATAAAGCGTTACCAATGACTTTTTTTTTTTTTTTTGGTACAGACCAATGACTTCATTATAATACGTATAATCAAATTGATCAAAGATTTCTGATATCATCAAATATTAGGTACACCCATAAAATAATTACGTCTGTGCTTCTATATAAGTATTTGAAATTTAAGTAAAATATAACAAGTATAAATTAACAAAGAAAAATTTAAAATTATAAAAAAGATATACACGATTAATTTAAAATTAAAATTTAAAAGAAGAGAAGTAAGAAAGAAATGCAATGATGTACTGAAAAAATTATTAACGTAAAAAAAATCAAATAGAGAGAATCAGCAGTTAAGATTTGAAAGAAAAAAAAAAACTAAATAAATAAGAATTAGCTAATGTATAAAAAGGAAGGAGACATGTTGGCATAAAAAAGTGATTAATAATTTAAGAGTTTTTGAAAAAATATTAGTGTAAATGTACTTGATAAGTGTTTTAACCCTTTACTTTTATTGTATAAGAGTGGATAAAATATGACAATATGCTTGCTTAATCGATCATTCTCTTAACTTTATTTATATATTTATTTCAGTTAAAGTATCTTCCAGTAGTTGTTGAATTTGAATCATTTTCCAATTGGTTTTGACGAGAAAACTTTCCAAATAATACAATTAGAATTAAAACTATGATTTTTAAACATCTAATCATAGACCGCAAACCAACCTACGGCCGGAAGAACCAAATGTTTAATTATTTAATTTTAATCATTATAAAATGTTTAATTTTAATTATTTATCTTCGAAATCACATGGTGCGGATGTGAGGTTATCATATTAAAGAACCAAATTTATAAATGTTGAAGTCATGTAGTTAGCAACTAATCTCCGAAACACGAAACCTCTCTCACTTGACTTCGAAATTATAATATGGAAGAAGATATTATTACGTCTAGCTAGCATTTACTTCCAATTAAATCAATAAATTCTTTCTTGCCAATCTAATAATGTATTGATGAGCAAGATTCACACATGTCAATTGAATATATAATTCAATAACCAGATTGCTAAAATTCATTTTCTATATAGATTGATGTATGTATGGTAGATATTACAACCAAAAAAATTAAATAAGATATTCATAAGTTTTCAATCTATTATTTCATGTTTATTGCTATATTTCATAAAGACTTTTTTTTTTAACAGGTAAATAAGCTACTGGGCCATTCCCTTAAAAAAGTTATTTAATATCTAGCGGGATCACCTATTAGAAATTAAACTAATTAGAGCATACAATTAACTTGAACTCACCGAAAAGGTGAGCTAATATGATATTATAAATACTTTATTATTATAACAAATTCAAAGTTCATAAAAATATTCAATAGTAAAGTAAGTTTATTCAATCTTCTACATGCAGATGGGGTGATATCTACTCCATGTATAATTCAATATTTCAGGACTCATGACTGAAACAAGTAAAACCTAAGATGCATGCGCACACTTTGGGGGCCAGAGGAGGAAAGTGTCTTTTTCTCGGTTGGGGGATTAGTCTCATCCTTCCTCTAGTATCGAAACTCAATGCACCCGTTGTTCCAATGAGAGGCTAGCCTACAGGGCCGTACCCCGAGGGCAGAGTGACTGGAGGAGGTTGAATGAGGATACTTCCGGATTATTAAAAAAAAAAAGATGCATGCGCACAATGCCAAACACTTTAAAAGTCGAAATTTGTTGGTAGCTAGTTATTTATAGTTATTGTGTATTATAAATTTTATTAAAGTTTGTAACAAGATTTTACGTTACAATAAAATAGCATTTCCTCTTCTAAACTTTCACACAATGAAAGAGGAAAAGAAAAATAATTAAAAACCTACTCATTGTTTAAAGGTTAATATTAATTCTACTCAATAATTTTTATTTTTTTATTTTATTTTATTTTTGTCATCAGCTAGAAGACGGCTAATTTTTTTTATTATCTATTTATATACTATATAAAAAAATTCTTCTATTACTATAATCACAAGATGGATATTATAAATAATCTCAGATAAAATTCCTTTAAAGTGAGCTTTGTCTATAAACTACATCATTGGTATATGCATTTTTATTTAATTTAAATTAAATCCTTTTTTTTTTTAAAACCATTTAAATTAAATCCTGATCTTTATATACTAAAACTTAAAGGTAAACTCACTTCAAAAGAGTTTATATTTTTAATTTTAACGCCTCCCCCCCTGGCTTGAAGGTGATATATTAATACTAAATAACTATTGAATAAAAACAACTATTGTAACAATAATATTAAATTTTAAATTATAATTCGAACGAAAATACATATATGACTTATACACTTTTTTAAATATTGCAATCCAGCAATATTCAAATAAACTTATACATATTTTAAGTAATTCGCCTTGATGAAAAGTCCGCCACTTGCTTAAATAGGAATTGAACCCAAAAACAAAAGCAACCGTATCACAAAACAAAGTTACAAAAAAATTGCAGTCATCATGAAATCAACGGAAAATAAGAAACTTAAAAAACAATTGCATCAAGACGCGCATAAGTTAAGCAATTTACTTGGTCTCTCTCTTTCTCTCTCTCACTATATATATATATATATATATAGGGTCAGGATCATTTACACCCGTGTAAGTTACACTCTCAATCTTATCCGTTAATCCCACTTATATCTAAAGGCTCAAATTTTTTAGTAATGTGAGTCATTGGATACAAGTGGATCAATGGTCAAGATTGAGTGTCAAAATTCAAATTTGAGGGAGAGGTAGGATCCTTTGACACCTCATCCGAGAGCCGTTAGATCAGAAAAAATCAACGACTCTGATTTGTAAACATGTCACACCATTGATTTTTTCTGATCTAACGGCTCTCAGATGAGGTGTCAAATTTCAAATTTGACACCGGTGTCAAAGGATCATACCTCATATATATATAGGAAAGGTTATATTTACAAACTTTTTGTTTACAAACTACAATAAGTATGACCGGTCATACTTCAATCAAGAGTGTATGACTGATCTTACTTAGTGTAATTTATAAAAAAAAAATTGTAAATATATCCTTCCCCTATATATATATATATATATATATATATATTTCTTAACCATTGGTTTATGTTTATATATAATTTATGGGTTCCTTTTTTCTGTAGTTACTGCAGATAAGTAATCTACATTAAGCCCAATACGACGTCGTTTTGGGGCGGAAATCATGGTATTTTTATAATTTTAAATTTTTTCATGGTTACAATAGCCTTTATATTTATAATTTTTTAAGATTTTAATACCAAAACGACGTCATTTTGGGAATAAATGTAGATAACTTATCTGCAGTAACTACAGAAATATTTTTCCCATGATTTATTGATTCAAACTTATTAATTAATTAATAATTCATAATAAATTGTGACCGTCAATTGGTGAAAATCAATTATTAAAATTTGGTATCAAACTTTTAAGTTTGAGATAAGTGTCAAACGATACTATCCTATGTGTATAAAATATTATTCTCATAAATACTAAAGTATAGCTCTCTTTGATTTTTGTGATTCCAAGACGAGACTAAAGTTAAATTCAACTGCAATTTAGAAATCAAACTAACCTTACAAGGAATTCAGAACCGTGAATTTGGTTTGATTTTGTTTGCCGTCAGTTTGATTTGTTCAACTCAGACTTTCTAAATTGTGTCCAATTGTAAGAACGGGGAAATGTGACGTGATTGGTTGATATGCATGGTTCCAAAAGACACAAGAAAAAAGTGATTTTCAAAAACATTTGAGTCGTCACAGGTAAAGGCCAGCCCCAGTTGCAGCCTCACGTCTGCGTCAAACTATCATATCTACATGAGACTACATCAGCTAATTAAAGATCACATCAATTAAGGTTAATTATATTCCATCTTAATTAGTGTACCCAAAAAAAAAAAATTTATACTCTTTCATTAGATTATTTTTTATGGAGCGCTTGCCATTAGGCAAAAAGGTTATAACTTTTAATCAAAACACAACTCTTTCTATTTATTTCTATCATCATCGTTCACTCCTACGTAACACCGATACCGACGTGGGACACGTGATACGATACGACATGACACTCCGACACGTTAATTTTAAAAAATGTTATATTTCGACACGTTAGGACACGTTTTGGTATTAAATAATATTTTTAATTTATGTAGTGTATATTATATTTAATATTCAATAATTTAAAATAAATTAATCTAAACTTATAATATTCATAAATTTTGCAAAGAAAGATAAGATATCTCAAATATTTATATTAAACTCAATAAAATAATAATCGTAATCCAAAAAATTTAATAGTTTGAACTAAAAACTCAATGTAACGCAACCTTTAAACCTTTTTTTGAATTTCTATAACGCGTGTTGGAGTGTCGGGGAGTGTCGGACACCTATGTAACACCGATACTGACACGGGACACGTGACACGATACGACACGACACTCCGACACGTTAATTCTAAAAAATATTAGATTTCGACACGTTAGGACACGTTTTGATATTAAATAATATTTTTAATTTATGTGGTGTATATTATATTTAATATTCAATAATTTAATAAAAAACTGAATCTAAACTTATAATATTCATAAATTTTGCAAAAAAAAGACACATAAGATATCCCAGATGTTTATATTAAACTCAATAAAATAGTAATCGTAATCCAACGAATCTAATAGTTGGAACTAAAAACTCACCGCGATGTAACCTTTAAACCTTTTTTTGAATTTCTATAACGTGTGTTGGAGTGTCGGGGAGTGTCGAAGTGTCCGAGAGTGTCGGGAAGTGTCGGACACGACACGTCGGGGTTTTGGAAGTGTCGGTGCTTCATAGTCGGACACGTCAGAATTTTTGAAGTGTCGGTGCTTCATAGGTTCACTCTCACCTTATATCAAGTCTTTTCAAGATAGGATGTTGACCTCTCCAATAATTCTCCCAACGCTTGCTTCTTGCAAAATGTCATCGTAGAAAACTGAATCCATGAGCTTAGTTCTGATATCAATTGTTGGATCAAATATTTATCACTAATTAAGTTAAAAGCTATAATTTTAATTCAGAGCATAATTCTTTCTATTTATTAAACATCATGGTTCGGTCAAACTCCGACCCCTCCACTAAACCTTTTCAAGATGGGATCTTGGCCTCTCCAACCTTTCTCAATAATGAAGTAATGTGTCACCAAATTCAACACTTAGATTTTATTGTTGTTGTCTTCTTTTGATTTTATTACTCCATTCTTTTTTCTTTTAAAAATTAACATAATGTTTATTTAACATTTAATGTTTATAATTTGTTCAAATAAAACTCTAATTCTCAATTATATTTTACTATTCGCTATCATTAGACTTGTTTTTTTTTTTTTTTTTTACCAACACTTGCACTCTAAAATTGTTGACTTTTTAAATCTCATTATTCTATTTATTTTTCTTTTGAAAATTAACAGAAGTTTATTTCGTATTTAATAGTTTTATTAAAATAAATTTTTACCTCTCAGGGTAATTTACTATGTAATAATATAGAATGTAGATTAGGTTTTTTTTTTGGATCAAAAATTCGAAACTTCAAATAGATTGATCAAAATCAGATAACAAAAGAGGAATGATCAGGTCTGGATGTTCTTCCAGCCAGGTACAAGAACCAACCTACCTAGCAAAATTCCTCAAAGCAGATTCCACTTCATTACAGTCACGTGGAATAAAGCCATAACTACTAGCCAGAAAATTTTGCAAGAGAGAACTAGAAAAGTAAAATTACACTAGCTTAGAGAGAGCAATAGATGGAACAGTGACCAAAATGTCAATGTTCATCAAGTTTTTTACCTAAATGTCACGCGAATGAACAATGTTATTTTCTAACATGCCACGCGGGTAAGTTCGCTGGGCACTGTAGCGAACTCAGTTTACTGACGTGTCACGTTTTTAGTAGACACTAAGTTCGCTACACAGGGTAGCGAACTTGATTGAAATTTATATTCCAACCAAGTTCGCTACCCAATGTAGCGAACATGGTATTTTTTTTATTTTTTTTTAACTTTGTATTTGTTATCTACTAGAAATGTTCATTTTGTTTAGTTTGTTTATGGGCTGTTAAGCCCTTTCTTTCACCAAAAAAAAGAAATGTGACACGTTAGCAAATTGAGTTTGCTACAGTGCCCAGCGAACTTGCCCGCGTGGTATGTTGAAAAGTAACATTGTTTGCGTGACATTTAGGTAAAACACTTGATGAACAGTGGCATTTTGGTCACTTGTCCCAATATGATAGTAGGTCGATACATATATAGTCAGATTTGAAATATTCTTCAAACAAGAAACTTATGGAAGATTATCTTTCTCTTTAAGTCTAAATGGGTCTAAGACAAAAATTTAATGAATTTGAGGGGGGATAGCCCTTCCTAACTTTTCCCAAGATCCACCACCACAAATCAGGAAGCACATAAATTAGTTTGGATGGGCTTATAAAAAAAGCTGTTTTTTATTTCTTATTTATTTTAGAAGTATTTTTTAATAAAAGTTAAAGTTCTTTAGATTTTGAAAAAAATATTTAATTTTTGAAAAAAAAATGATTTTTCCTTTTTTGTGATTTCTACTTTTTTTTAAAGCAAATATCCAAACAGACTTCGTAGTAGAAATGCTTTTTTTTTCTCTAAAAAAAAAAATCCATTGAAACAGGTCCTAAATTATACCATTATATGAATGATCTTCAGTCTGGTACAGAATACAATTGTATACTGCTGGAGCATCTCCTTCGAGAAAGACTTTCCTATACTCAATTATAGCTTATATATTTTATTTTTGCCACAAGCTATAATTTTATATATCGAGGGACATGAAATTAAATATTGAGTAAAACCCCTATTTGGTTCCTGACAAAAATACGGTCCGCACTTTTGTCCCTTACAAAAAAATATCCATATTAGTCCTTTTTTAGGGACTAAATTGGATCTTCGTTGAATTTCTGATAAATCACATTTTTAAAGAACTGAAATTGTATAGGAACTAAAAGTTGCTTTTTTCTTAAAGGACGAAAATGAGGATCGTATTTTTTGTTAGAGACCAAAAGAGAGTTTTACTCAATATTATATTCAAAGAGCAAGATGGAATATTAAAAGTGAGTGCAAATAAATGTAAATCTAAGAGATAAATTCTCAAATTATTTGTAATGTAATTGTACATGAAGGCATCCCCATGAAGCCATGAAAATTCGCTGCCTCTTACTTCAAGAATCAACCATTTGGAGGCTGATAAAGAAGCAGACCAAAATCTAATTGGTTTTGTTCCATTCTAAATTTCCAACTTTGTTTTAAAGGGAGATAAGCACATGAGCTTCATCTTGCTTGAATTATATATATATATATATATATATATATATATATATATATATATATATTATGATATGAGATAGGTTCTCTCTCCTTCCTCGTTGCTGATGCTAATATGGTCAAACGTAAATGCGGTGTAGATTTTAAATAATAATTTAGTATTATATAAGAAATCTTAATTGGGATGTAGTACTATTTATCCTATTAATTATAGGGTTTTATTAGTCTTATTTAACATACAAATAGTTATCTTATGTTGTAGAGAGAAAATAGGTAGATCCCACCATTATAAGACAAAAAGGAAGAAAAAAAAATGGGATACGGAAATCGAAATGAGTGAAAATGAGATATGATATCTTATGTAAAAGAAGATTAATATTTCCCTTAATTATATATACTTAATTTCTTGTCACAACATTATCTTCATAATAAAAAAAGTCATACATTCCTTCTTAGACTTTTATTTTGATTAATTGATCTTAAATTGACCAGGTGGACATTAGGCCATGTGGCTGCAAACCCTAACTAGTTGGAAATCCTTCTAATAAATCCACGTACCGTGCGGCGAAATCAGGGTAGATTCCATATTACAAATTGAATCATTGTAGATATCCCATGTACCTTTCAAATAACCATGATTAATAATCACTTGAAGGACTAAATTTCTGAGATTTCTTGGCTTTTTTTTTTTTCCTAGTAAGATTGTCTTTTCTTAATTATCAAGAAACAACATAATATATAATTTAAAATTATGTGTCCCAAGGAAAATTTACAGAGCCAAGGAAAAGAAAGGGAAAAAAAATTAACAAAAAATTCCATCTTAGTAATTTGGATCACACAAGCTTTCAGCCTTACGTTTTCATCCCGCTCTCAAAAGCAATACATCACACTAATATTTGGTTGAAGAGAAGGATAGAGAAATAATATAAATGTGAGAAGAAACAAAAATGTAATTGTATAAAATGACCTATTTACCTTTATAATGATATGAAAATAATTTCTATTTTTGGACAATTACATATTTAAAATTCACCCAGTCTCCCTCTTATTTGCTTCACAAAATTCTTAGTGGACCCCACAACTATTTTTTTCCCCCTTTCTCATCCCTTTTATTTCCTCATCCGCGAAAGATAAAGTATTGGAATCTAACCCTTACAAGAATAATGATTTCAAGAGGCAAATATTTTCCTAGGTTGATTTGAATGTTAAATATTTTGTTAAAATAATGTTGTGAAACGCGTATATAAAAAATATAGGTATGTTCAAATTGTACATGACACGATTTATGCAAAATTGATACACGGCCACATTGAATGTTACTTGACCGTGTACATCTCTCGTGTGTCACCGTATTACTTTAATAAAACATTTGACTTTTTGTTATAAAAAAAAATTACATTTGACTTTTGAATAAATGAGAAAAAAATGTTCATTTTTCATATTAAATGGGTCAAAAGACCCAAAATCTGTCCATTTTGTCTCCTTCAATTTTCTTTCTTTCTCAATGCTCTCCAACCAAACAAACTGTAACTCTATTCATAATCAAGGTTTTAGCCAAAAAAAAAATTCAGTTCTCATATCAATCAAGTGAGCCAGTTAAGAAAGAAACAAAGCAGCCATACGTGATTTTGGAAGTTTCAAATTAACCAGCTATAGCTCAAGTTTCAGTTCATTGGAGAGAAAAAGGTTCAACAATGTCAATATGTAAAATCTTTATAGAAGAATCATTCCAAAAAATGTATGTAAATTCCCAAGGGCGGAGCTACATGGGGCTAGGGTGGGCCCCGCCTCCCTCCAAAATATGAAAATATGTTCTACTATATGATATGCAACATGGTAGGTAAAAACAAAATTTTGAAAGTGTTTTTAAAAAGAAAAAGACAAGCGATGCTATTCATAAAAATAGTGTTCCAGTCGTTCATTGTACCCAGTTAGAGATAGCTATTGTTTACCAGATTCAACCTGCCAACATATATGGCAGGTTTTGTTTTGTTCTTGGTCAGCTACCCTCCCCAACCAATGTGGAAAGCTGATTTTTCCATAGTATACAAAGGAGACTTCAGTTAGTAATGCATATTCTCTTTACTTATCAAATTTGTTTAGAATTTGATTTTATATTGATTGATTATCTAATTTTCTTTTTATAATCATTAAAAAATTGTACAGATTGTCATGTTAGAACTCAAGAAAAGAGTATTTAAGTTTTGACTTTATTGGTAAATAAAAAATATCAATAATAGTTATCAATTATTAGTTGGGACAAAATGCTAAAAATAAATAACACATTAATTAATTTATTGTGTCTCCTGCTAAATAACAACTAAGGGAGAAAATAAGATTTTAAAGAAATCAAAGAAAATGCAATTATAACACCAGAAGACATGAAGGTAAACAATAAAAAATTGATCTTACAAACAAAATATAGGGTCTTAAGGCTAGTTCCTCATTGAAATAGAAGGTGTATTGGACCATTGTCACCAGAAGAAAAAAAATTGACATTCCAACCAAAAAATTGGCAAAAAATTATGTAATTTTATTATGTTGTTCTTAAAGGGTATTTTTGTATTTTTGGTGTGATCATCCAATCAAAACGGGCATTGTGTTTTTATGATAGTACCATCATATAATTTTCTGGGTCAGCCGGTGTAAATTCCTAACCTCGACAAGGTCCATTCTCCTTCTCAAAAACACTCTAGACATGAGATCCATTCCAAAAGTAAAAGTTAAGATGGAAAAAAAAAAAAAAACTAAAATCGGTCAGGCCACAAAATATATATATATAGGGGAAGGATCTTTTGGGGTCAAATTTAAAGTTTCACACCTCATCTAAGAGCCGTTAGATCAAAAAAGATCAATGACTCTGATTTATAAGTACGTGATATCATTGATCTTTTTTGATCTAACAATTCTCAGATGAGGTGTCAAACTTTAAATTTGACACTGATATCAAAAGATCTTATCCCATATATATGGGTCTGGATCATTTTACACCAGTATAAGTTACATTCTCAATCTTGTCCGTTGATCCCACTTATATCTAAAGGATCTAATTTTTTAGTAATGTGAGCCATTGGATACAAGTGGATCAATGATCAAGATTGGGGATAAGACTTCTAACTCTTACACCACTGTAAGAATATCCTGCCCCAATATATATAAATATATATATATATATATATATATATATATATATATATATATATATATTTAAGAAGTAAGATAGTTTTTGTTATAGATAGTGGGTTGTTGGTACTAATACCGTGTTTAATGTTTTTACAAGTTATAAAATAAAAATATCAAATATTTGTTTAACTTTTATGCAAAACAATAATATCAAAATTTTCTAGCTTCATCTATGAAGTGTATTCTTTTTTGTCAGGGGATAAATGACTCTTACAAATAAGTATAAATCAGATAATTGTGTACGTCTTTTTTAGCTTTACTTGCGTATTTGTGCGTGTGCGCTGACAATTTCTAAATAAAGAGAAAGAGAAGTTGTCATCAAAAAAAAAAAAGAGAAAGAGAAAGAGAAGTTAATTTATAATGTAAATATTTGATCTCTTTTCTCGTATGGGAAAAATATCAGTCCTCTAACTACTTTAAAATTGATAGCATTGGTTTTTGGGTTTGCCCTTTTTTATGAATTTTTAATATCTCTGTGGAAATCTCCACCTATCTGTATATGTATTATTCTGAATTATAATTTGCAATTTTTGTATAAGAAAAAATAAACATGCCGTAACATGATGAATAATTGATGTGAAAGAGAATTTGTAATGTTTTGACTTCACATGCCACTAATTCCAACAGACTTCAATTGAAATGGCACATCTTATTTACTATTGATATCATTTACAATTAGACTGAAATACAAATATACAAGTAAGTTAAAACTAAAATTACAGATCTATAGTTGATTGTGATTCTATCTGAAATCATTGCTTCCAATTGAATAGACGGTCCAAATTGAAGTAGTAATGAATGACGAACATACAAGCAACTATGAAAACCAACCAAGTTAATCCATTGCAAACACCAACCCTTTCTTTAGAAGCAGCTAGTCCTTGACTTGCACCATCAACCCTGCTAAAGAGAACCTCATAACATAAGGGCTAGACCAAGATGAATACATGCAAAAGCTTCACACAATTTTCTATCTCATTTAGATCATATCAATATATTTTCTCAGTTGATACAATTTATGAAAACTTCATGCAAATATTCATCCATGTTACTTAATTTTTTTTTTTAATTTATCTGCAAAGCTGGAACAAAATATTCATTTGGGGTAAATCTTAGTATTTTTTTTAAATGACTACTTGGGGTTGGCTGATATTCAATTTTGGGTGGTGGTGGTGCTGTTAATTGGGTTTGAGGTGATGCAACAGGCCTCAAGACCTTGGGTGTAGGCAATGCTTCTGTTGCTGGTTTTTTGGCTGAAGTAGTTGAGATTGATGTAGGTTCCTTGTGTGTCTCCATAGGAATGAGAACCTTTCTTGCCTGCAATGCAAAGAAGAAGAAAAAAAAATCCCATGATTATTTGACATATGAGGTCTAGCTACTTGCATTAAATGACTTACGTTGGGGTTGGCTGATATTCAATTTTGGGTGGTGGTGGTGCTGTTAATTGGGTTTGAGGTGATGCAACAGGCCTCAAGACCTTGGGTGTAGGCAATGCTTCTGTTGATGGTTTTTTAGCTGAAGTAGTTGAGATTGATGTAGGTTCCTTGTGTGTCTCCATAGGAATGAGAATCTTTCTTGCCTGCAATGCAAAGAAGAAGAAAAAAAAATCCCATGATTTTTCAATAGTTATTGAACTTGGAACAAAGGAAGTAACACCATTTGGGAAACTTACCAAGTTTCTGAATTGAAGGTTATAGAACATTTGAATGTATCTTTCCTTAGCCAACTTTTGCTCCTTGTTCAACCTTCTCCAAAACCCATAAATTGATCCCATGTTCAAGACTTTGTTTGCATATATCTTCCATGTATAGCTGCAAGGAAAATCAACCATGAAATTAAGAAATTAAGAAACTCAACCATGAATAATGTTTAAGTACACTTGTTAGTTAATAGTAATACCATTCATTAATACGTTGAAGACCAGCTTGTGACATTCTGTTCCAAAGTTCAGAATCATCCTTGCACTTTTCAAAGAAGTTAGCAATCTTGTTGCTTGATTCTTCTCCATTGTAGGGATCAATATGAAAACCTGAGACCCCATCAACTATAATTTCTGCTGGACCTCCTTGATTTGTTGCAAATGTAGGTAATCCACAGTTCATTGCCTCAATGACAGTGAGACCAAAAGCTTCATACAATGCTGGTTGCACAAAAGCTCCCCTTGTATCTGCAATGCACCGGTAGAGCTCTCCATTGCGGTACCGATCAGTTTGTGCTGCAATCCATCTGAATTCACCTTTGAGTTTGTATTCCTTCATTAAGAAATGCATCTTCTGAATTTCTGCAGTTTCCTCTCTGTCTTTGGATTTGGATGCATTGAAAAACCCTCCAACAACCACAAGATTTACCAAACTCCTTAGCCTCTTATTCTTTGCATACCACTCAACTAGGCCACCAAGGTTTTTCACTTTGTCAAGCCTAGCCATGGAGAAGATGATTGGTTTCTTCCTGTCTTCTAAAAATCCACTGTTCCAAAACACATTTTAGTTTGAATGAGGCCATTATAATGACTAGATTCCATTACTATAAAATGCAAGTGGATGATGGGATCAAACTTGGAAGAGACTCACATGTGTTCTTCATTGTCATTCTTACTATAAACTAGTTCTTCAATGGCAGGATGAAATCTGGTCAATCTTTGCTTTTTCTCTGTGAAAGGGAAGTACACAGTTTGATCAGCTCCAGGTGCAGCAATGTTGAACTTTGGATCAAACACATTGATGCCTGAGACTACACGACAAAATCCAGGCATGGTAAATGCAGTGTGAGTTTCGTACTGCCCTGGTCTATCCTTGCTGATGATACAAAATAATGAAAAGTTACCATCTTGATAATAATAATTAGCCATAAGATAGCTTATTGTAAAGAACCAATTCAACCCAAAAGCTTACGCTTTTGGGTGAAGCAGTTTTATATATCTCAACAAGCCCCCTCACACGAGAGCTCACTGGGCTTGAAGTTGGTTCTTTACACTTATAAATAAGAATGTAGGACTTGGAAGAAAAAAAAGACCTACCTTCCAGCAATCTCTTGGTATGTGCTAGTTATGATGAAATCAGCTGCATTCATTGAGATCATGTCAGCTGTGAACTGACTTGAAAAGTGGTACTTCTCATCAAATTCCTTCCATTTGGCATCTGAGTCCTCATATTTGGTTTTCTCCAATGCATGAGCAATAGTTGCCTTCATTTATTATGGATAGAAGTATTAGTCCAAAGTTCTAATAGGAAAATAATGTACATGCACACTTTTGACTCTTTAGGTGATTGAAAGAACCTGAGTTACTCCAAGTTTAGAAGCCAATAAGGATGACACCAAGTTTCCATCAGTGTAATTTCCAATAATGAGGTCAGGCTTCCCTTCCATGAGTTCAAGAATCTTGCTAGTAGAATCCTGTTGAAGATAAAGTTACATGAATAAAAAGAGGAACACAAGCACATTATCTTTTCCATTCTTTTGTTATTCAACCTCCTCTCTTATATGGAATGAAATAAAGATATGATTGAAACATGCCTGGGAAAATCTTTCTAAATAAGGGTAGATATCAAAACGTGAAACCCATTGGTGTAGAATTCCCTTCTCTGTCCAGAAAGGAACCCTTAGAATGTGGGAATGCTTAGTATTGATGATAGGTTCCAGTTCTTGGTTACACGTGGTCCCTCTTGCATCTGGTATAAGACGAGTAACCTGTGCATGGAACATAAGTGTAAACACTTTGAAGATAGAGGAAGCAAAAGAAAAAGGAATAAGAATGATGAAAACAAGAAATGTGGTGATGGCTTTTACTCTCTCTTTTTCAATTTTTTGAAGCATAATTTGTATTTTTTGTATTACTAGTTAGTACTTAGTAGCCTACCACAAGAATCTGGGGCTTCACATTAAGGCCTTGAAGCTTAATCTTATGAAGCAACTCTTCCTCCAAGGCCCTTACTTGATCAAGAATATATACCACCTGTTAGAAAAAACAACCCCATCAAAAGAAAAGAATACTCAGTTTATAATAGACTTCAAATGTTATATATTAAAGAGTAGTTGTTAGATTCAAGGTAAAATTCAAGGGTAGTTGTTAGATAAAATAACATGGTAAGGACCATAATACATCTAAGAGTCAATGAACTTAGTGTGCTCAAAAAATTTGACAATAAAATTTTGAGCATTTTATTATATTCAATCATTGAAGAGGAGGGAATCGATGTGCCTCTGGCAAGTATGGTTTTTCTGTGTTTAAATTTATAAGAATAGAGTCATAAGAGAGCAATTTAAATACAAATTTGCTAATTATATTGATTCTTTGTATATCAATAATATTCACCTTTTAATTGTATTTTTACAGGAAAAATAAGTGAAGAAATTCAAAATGTGAAAAACAAGTAAGGGAAGACCGCGCGAGAGACCAAACAAGGCGCCAGAGGGTCGCACCATTGTTTTAATTTGAATTCAAATATGTTTTAAATACAAATTTGCTAATTATATTGATTCTTTGTATATCAATAATATTCACCTTTTAATTGTATTTTTACAGGAAAAATAAGTGAAGAAATTCAAAATGTGAAAAACAAGTAAGGGAAGACCGCGCGAGAGACCAAACAAGGTGTCAGAGGGTCGCACCATTGTTGAATTCAAAATTTGAATTCAAATATGTTTTAATTACATCTTCCCTTATACGTTTCTATAATAAAGTGTAATTTAATTCTTCCGTTACGTAATAAGTGTGATTTAATTCTAACGTTATGTTTCATCAGAGGGATATTTTCTTAATTTGCGCGGAAACCCTAATTGGCTGTTATTTTAAGGGGTCCCCTCCACACATTCAGGAAATGCTACTCTATTCCTCACAATTCAGAAATCAGCCGTCAGGAATCATACCTGGCCTCCGGTATCTGGCAATCCAAGAACATCTGCTTGACCAAAGTACCCATGAATAGAGAAAATAACAATTTTGAACATATTTGGAAGCCTACTGAAAAGCAATTCCAATTTCACTGGGTCTGCTGCTTCTAGTACCTCAGAAAGCATTCTCACTGTCTCTTTAACCCTTTCAGCAGTGTTTCCCCACCCTTTATCAAATCCCCATTCCTTGAACCTGCTAACATTAGTAGAGATTATCAATATGGAAATATATTTTCCCATCTTCATTTGGTTCCCCATGTAAAATGAAGAAGAAAGTAAGACACAATCAGAAGTAGAAAGTTAAATAACTTATGATCCAAACTTAGAAAAGAAAAAAAATAAAGACAATAATAATAATAATAATAGGGGAAGGATCTGTTTACAATTTTTTTTTATAAATTACACTAAGTCTGATTAGTCATACACTCTTAATTGAAGTATGACCGGTCAGACATAGTGTAATTTGTAAACAAAAAGTTTGTAAATATAACTTTCCCCATAATGATAATAACAACAAAAGTTCATTACTCATTAGTTCTTTACTATATCTTCAACTCAGATTGAACTTTCTTAACCTTTTTTTTTTTTCAATCTTTTCATGTACGTTTATTCACTACTACCAAAATGGAGGCATGAAGTAGAAACGTTAGATTTTGACCTGGCTTCAAAATTCTGGTATGGTGTATCTTTGTGGAGTACAGATACATAAGTTTCAGCTATTTTCAGTGCTTGCTGAAGCTTTGGCAAGGTATTCAAAGTGTCATTGATCATAAGACTCTGCAGAATGGTAAAATAAATATGCAGTCGCTGTTATAACCACCTTTTCTTCTATTACAAAAGTGATTTTTACTGCTTTTTCATTTATAAACATTTCAATATTTGATAGTCTCGGGTCTGTATTTACCTCTCCTTGATGGTTAAGGCTCAATAAGTAATCGAGCAATGGATTTGTAAAATGGGAGCTCTCACTCAACCTTGAGGTCATGATCTTGGTAGTAAAGTTTAGTCCATTTCCAATAGTAGAAGAAAGAGCCATGCGAGGGGTTGAGAAATCAATAGCCCCAAAATCTATCTCCAAAGCGTTTTCATCACTTGCCCTGCACATATTCAAGGCTCATCAAAGGGTCAACTAATCATTATAATTTTATTAGACTCGTGATTACTTGGTCACTAGCTCTGATGCCATGTAATGCAATCAATTCAACCTAACAAGTTATGCTGGTAAATCATGTCGACATTAATTATTTTATATTGGCAAAGTTGTTCTTTCATGACTCAAAGGTCATGGGTTCGAATCCAGAAACAGTCTCTTTGCAATTATGCAAGGATAAGGTTGCGTACAAGGATTGCCTTCACCCCACACTCACTAGTCGGGTTTAACGGGGAATGGTTTTTTTTTTTTTTTATCTCCTAACATGTTGGCAAAAAGAAAATGGCATGGCTAGCTAAACCATTATGCAAATGAGCTTAAGAGAAAACCACTTACCACTCTTCATCAAATACCATTTCCTTATACTTCAAGTATTCTGAAACCTCAATACCTTCCACTTGCAAATCATCTGCATTCACTTTAACAAATTCCCAGAACCCAGGATTAGGCCTCACTGCCAAAGCAACATATGGTGGAACAACAGCTGCCTCCTGCACACAATTCCAATTTGTTCCAAAAGTTCATCCCTCAAATCATTTTTTTAGAGTTTGTCAAAGGAGATTCAAATTGTTAGCTTTAAAATTGTACCTGAGTGCTACTCAGAATATAACCCAACAAGCCCTCTAGAAGCTTGTTCCTCTCAACTTTGTCTTCAACTGTTTTCTCCACATCCTCCATTATATGATTCTTTTTAATTAACCTTTTCCCACTTGAAACAAACCTGTTTCATATTTTATGAGAAAATGATTGAGCCAAACTGTGGAACACATAAAAAAAAAATAATAATTGAAATTCTATGTGCAATGACATATAGTACCTGGCAAAACATTTCTTCATATGGAAACGGCTCTGCTTCAAGGCATTTGGCATGCTATCTGCTATTGAATCTGCTCTCTTCAAGACTGGGCTTGAGGTAGAAGCCATTTGAACAACAATGGCAATAAGCCAATAATAACTATGAAACAAATAACAAAGGACTTGGGTTGAATTAAGAGAGAGTAGTTTTCTGCTTCTTGTTTGGATCATGTGGGGGTGATATTTATATTGGATTTTAACGTGCGGTGTGGTTGCATAATCAGAAAGATTGGATTTTGGTTATCATTTGTCTGAAAGAAAGAGTGAAAGCAAGAAAAGAATATATGAAATATGATTATGGGGTGAAAGCAAATAACATTGCCCTTTGTGTTATATGTTTTAAAAGTGGAGGCAAAGAATGTTTAAGGAACATGAAGTTGTCATGTGAGGTAACATTGATGTTCTTTTCTTTATTCCATTTCAAATGCACACGTTGTACTTGAGCAGTTTCTGTGACTTTGTATATAATTTATGATATTCGAGGAATCAGGTGCATCAACATCAAATAAGATGCATATTGTGTTGTGTATATTTTTAACAGCATTGAGTTTCCAGCACATTAGAAAGTCAACTACGTATAGAAAAGATTAAAAGTTCTAAGAAAAAATTATGCTTGGAAGTTGGAATGGTTTAGATTTTTAACTTCTTTCTTTACTTTAAAAAACAAAAATTAGAAATTTGGGTACAAAAACCAAAATGTCATGCAAAAATATATTCTCCAATATGCCACATTTTCACATTTAAGTACGGTTGTCCCCATTAGCCAGATTTCTTTTGCTTGCAATGTGTCAAAAGCAATATCATTTGTGGACCCATCTTAAATGTGGCAAATAAAAAAGAGATTTGAAGTGTATTATATTGGAATATTTATTTTCCAAAATTGGTGTTTTGTCCTTTAAATTTGTAAAAAACACAAGCTTATCATATAATTCAAGAGGGAGAATATTCTTACTACTACTAACTTACTACCTATCTAAAAAAATTTTTGAAAAAAAAAAAAAAATGTTAATCTAACGAT
Organism: Gastrolobium villosum; assembly: GCA_032173675.1. Lineage (NCBI taxonomy): Eukaryota > Viridiplantae > Streptophyta > Magnoliopsida > Fabales > Fabaceae > Gastrolobium > Gastrolobium villosum. The sequence goes on along the minus strand of JAVKPL010012889.1, from coordinate 42,510 downwards.
GATTAGATAGGTAGTGATTTGGTAGTAAAAAATTTTGATAATAAGAATATCCCTCCTCATAATTCAAAGAAAGGTTGTATTTATTACCATTTTAATCTTACTACTGCTATCTGTTTTCTTACCATTTGATTAATTTGAAATCAATGGTAGTTAACCAAACAGATAGTAAAATTAGTAAAATTAAAATAAAAAATATAGTTGCCCCCATAATTCAAATAAAGACTATTTATTTGAAAATACACTACCCAATATATTTATATTTATTGCATTATTTTATTTTATTTTATTTTTTTCTTCTCCTATATAATCTTATCATATTGCTAATTAAGTGCTCATCAAATACAAGACATGATATAGACTTATCAACCCGATATCATATCCTACCCAAAATATAATCTCATATCATATATTGAGTAGTGTGGAAATATATTGTGTAGCGTGAGGATATATTGGATATGCTACCTTTATCCTATCCCCTCATAGGATAAGAAATCATGTCCACCAAACAAACCCTTAGATTCCAATGTGCTTCTCCATAATTCAAATTTTCTATTATCACCAATGAAAATAATAATCAGATCTCAAATTCAATTTCTCCATTAAACATCCAACGAGTGCAGTGCAATTACTAATGACAAATGTTTCAGAAAAACAAAAAAGAGAGAGCCACACTTGGCAATATCTGAAGAAACTTTCAAAGCAACAATTTCAACACAAGGCAATATCTGAAGATACTTTCAAAGCAACAATTTCAACACCAGCAATACAACAACATTTTAGCAATAAAACATAACCCTCTTAACATTCTCCTTGAGGGCAGGAAGGGGTCTAACAGCCGCATTAACACCAGGTGCCCGCGTACTACGTCCTGCACCACCTCCCATTCCACGACCAGCCACAGCACCACTTGTCATAGACCCACTATCAGATGTCTCAGGTTCCATATAAAACCGTGCACGAAATGCAGCCAAATGAGCATAATATGCAGGGGGCACTGCATTTGAATCATACAACAATTGTTAAAATACATAAACATCATAAATGAAAATCAATCCACCAGATAACTTATCATCAGCATTGAGAAAACTCACCAATTGAAACAGATCGCGTGCATCTAGCATATCTACACAAAATATTATAGAAACATCACCATTCAATATGTCGTTAGAAAATGAAAAACAGTTGGAAACTGAAAAACATCAAAGTTCTTACGTGTAGCACAGGTTGTTTGTAAGCACTTGCAAAGCATCAGCAGTAAAATTGTTTTCATCCCAAAGCACATGATAATGAGCTGGACGGCTTGTACCCTGTAACATCATGACGTAAGAACATAATCCAACTTCAAATTATTCGTAAAAAAAGAAAGGCAAAAATTTCACCTGAATTCCAGCATGACTGCAAAGATAAAAGTCAAATTCAGTTGGATGGCAGATCTTAGAGTCTACAACAGTGCCTGCAACGATTCCAGGTAATGTTCTTTTGGATCAGACTTGTGAGGCATGATAATAAAGGGTATACATACAATATATCAAATTAGAGTAAATACCAGGCAATATATTGCCACTTCTGTCAACAGAACTCTTGTCATGATGGTTGCTGGCAAAGAGCCTGGTGTGATGTCGCTTTTGAACCACCACAAATGTCACAGGAGGCTGATAGTTGGGTTCAAGCGATGCACAAGCCTATTAGTGAGCAACAGTTAAGATGAAAAGGTTAGCATTAGCAATGTATTAATCATTAGATGTTGTCGGGCAAGCAAAACATTTTCACCTTTCGGATAGCATCAAGCTCAAACAATAAAACTTGATAAAACTGCCCCTCGCTCACACCATCCCTGCAGAAAATATTTTAGAATCATGTCATATATATAACAAAAAAAATCAATATGATGAGCACAGAGACTTTAAAAGCATACGGTTACCTGTAAAATATGATACGCTGTGGCTTCTGCCCTGTAGCCCTCCGAAAAGATATAAGAAGTTCTCTGCCAAAAATTTAAATGAAAAAAAATAATGAAACTTCAAAACAAAAAATGCCAGTGACCCCCTCCCCATGTGCATTAAAATGAGCTCACATATGATGAGAGGGAAAGACAGAGAGTACTTGATCATTCCGCCAGATAATGTTCCTCTGACTGGATCTTGCCATTGTTTGAAAAGATCTTGAATGAGCTCCTGTCGATGTGCTTGGGCACAAACCAAACCGGCATACTTTGTAATTTCAGGCCAATCTTGAGAAGCAACAACCTGCAGTTTCAACACGCATGATTAAAATAGAGCTAAATTCAAGAATGCCTTAAAGCTAAGGCACTGCATGGACCCAAATAAAAATTCAGAAACTTACAGCAGCAATTGATGGACTTGAATCCTCTCCAGGATGTGGATGAGTCACATCAGCTCCAAAAATAATTGTGGGCCTGTCACTGACAAGCGGGATGCGTCGTGAGAGCGCATCAACAAGCACAGTGTTCCTTCCTCCAACCTTCACATTAATTTTCAATGCAACATTTGCAAGGTACTGCTTGCTCATTTTAAAGACGTGCTTAGTTAAACAACATTGGGAAACAAGCCCAAGATCTGTCTCACATATACGTTTAAGGTCTCCTGCATAACAAATCAATATGTGATAATATGTTCACAGGTCTGTTCAGAATGAAAGGGGAAAAAAATTGATGAAATGAGTCAATGCATCACTACCATAAAGAGACCCATTATTATCAGGCAAAATAACAATGAGCAAATCAAGCTCCTTTCCCTGTAGTTTGCTCTTGGCATCATGATACCGAGTTTTCAAAACCTTTTCCACTTGGTCAGGACGAGCACCGAGTGGGGGAACTACAGGCTCTGGATTAAATGCCTGATTTCGTACAAAAGAAAGATAAAAAATCAAGTAAACTGTATGCTAGAAAGAACGAGAGGGCGAACTGCGAGGATATATTCATACCATGCCAGATATATAACACATCTGTGCAAGTTCATAGCAAAAACCCCGGGCAATGCTATCTTGAACATTCCTTGAAAAGTTTATGCAGAACCAGTTATTGACTGTTCCACCGTTAACCATTTTCTGAAAGAAACAGAGACAGCAAAAGGTTAATTCAGATTCAATCAGGGCAAGCAAAACAACAGTATGCCTTTCACAACCACATTACAAATCAGCACTAATCTGATTGAAATATTTCTCAATATCTATACCTTCTAAAATCTTTCAAGGGATTAAACATCTTCAGTGTGTGCGCAACTATTTAAATTATTTTTTAAGAGTATAGCACTTATCAAGCACCTTTACGGGATAAAATATCATGGCAGACATCCAACACATTTTATCATATACACACAATTGGGGAAAAACAAATATCTGAACTACTCACTCCAAACCAGACAAGAAAAAGAAATATAAATCACAGCAGAAAAGATAATGCAAAAGGACAGTCTACAATTACAATATGCAAATAAATATACTAACAAATTAAAAGGGGAAAAAAAATTATTTATTGTCTTCATAAAGCCACCACCATGCACCTAATAAAGAAAAAAAAATTACCTTGTTCATCATATTCCATTGACCAACTTGTGGCAGGCAATCCTTTTCTCTACCCGTATCATGATATTTGAGCTGAAGGAGACATAATGACAATTGCCACAATAAAAAAGACAATTTACAAGCTTAAAAGTCATTAAAACTAATTTATATAAAGACAAATCTTGAGGAAAAGATACCCAAGGAGCAGGTAGGATGCGAGCTTCGACTTGAGCAAGCCTCTCACTGATTTTGATACCAAATTCTCTGGCATAAGGATCTTCATGGTAGGCATTATGATGTACAGTCTGAACCAGGCAAACACAAGATGCATTAAAGGGAGGGGAAAAAAGGAACTCAAAACATATATATCACCATGACCCTTTCAATCCAAAACAAGAGGAGACAAACAAGTAATGAAACTGCATAGAATGCTATGACAACATTCTACTAACCTGCATAATATCACGCTCCCTCTCAACAGGACGCTGGCATGTGACTTTTAGCAAAGCAGTAATCTGCCTCTCATTCAGCCTCTTTGAGTACCTCTGGCCTTCTACTATCTTGCAAACCTACATTGCAGACAACCTATTAGCATAAGAACACCCATCCCTATAATAGAAAAAAAATGATAACTTTATTTCAATGTTTACCTCCATTGGAAGATAATTAGGTCGCTGAGTATTGCCAACCTGTAAGCATGGCCACTGCGTATGTTGGATTACAAAACCATATGTCTCGGAGAAGTATTCAACAACCGATTTCATTGTTCCCCTCTCGTCCACAGGGAACCTAACATTGAGAATCCAAAAGAAAATTAGCACAAAAATTTCTTTATTACATTTTAAAATAAAAATTAAGATATAACAACTCACGTCAGCTCTCTTGTGGCCTGCGAAGTCAGGCCAGAAATACGATACTTTCTCCGCATGTTTCCGCGATGTGTAACTTCAACCTTAATCCCTCTAAGAGCTTTCTTGATCTGTTATTCAGAAATAAAGAGGCGAAAGTCAATGTGAGAGTTATTGGAGGATCCCCATTCTCATTTCTTTAAAACCAATGATCTAAAGAAAAACATCTTCCAAAATTCAACTAAATAAAATGACTATTCATTGATGCTGCCAGATGCAAGTAAATTTGGAATATGGTGACAACAAAACAAAAAACACAAACCCATGCATACAATGATGTACCACCATTACAATATTAGAATAATATTTTGACATGTTATGTCATAGAGACAAAAATATCAAAAAGGGGCATCAACAAAATCTGACCTTAACACGATCAGCATCCGAAAGTGGTCGACTCGACACATCCCTGTTCAAGAGTTGCGTTACAAAGTCGATTACTGGCAATGGCTCGATAAAAGCAGTTGATGACATATCTGCACATCCATATATAAGCATATTTATATTGTAAATTGATTTGTCAAAAGAATAACTCTACAAAAATAAAATAGAGATTCAAGGTTAAAAAGAACGAGAGATACAAATTAATACTATGATGTTACTTACCAATATTCAGAGATAATCCCATCTGAGTGGGACGAATACTCTGATAAAAGCCACGCCAGCTTTCCAACCCCTCTCCCAATGGCTGCCTCCTTCCTAGATCGGGAGAATAAAATGACCTTCCTACTGGACAATATCTGCAATATAAAAAGAAGATTTAGCTAAATAATATACCACATGATGAGCCAAAATGAAGTTGAAAAACAGGCTATATCAGTAACCTTGTGGTGGGGAGTTCACGGAGAACAATGTCAAGAACTTGAAGAGCTTCTTGAGGTGCATCAGTTTGCCTCCCCTCCAAAAAGAGTCCTAAATGATGAAGGTCCGCCTGTGCAGCAAATTTTATGACAACTTTGAACTCTCTCTCCCTCCTGTATTGAAATATACAAAAGATTCATAAATAAACAACTATGAATTTAACATGAAGAAATAATTGCTAATAAAAATATACAGCAAACCTCTGCCCTCCAGTTCCATCATCTTCATCAACGAGGGTGATTTTAAAATCCTTGAACATAAAAGGAAGGGCACCAGCTGTATAGAGGCTCTTGCGCCCATCATAAACTGGAAGTCTCCTTCCAAGATGAGACTCTCGATACAGCCTCACTAACTGCTCCATAACAGCACGGTTTACACCTCTTGAAGTAACTTCTGGAGTAATTGTTACCTGCAATAAAGAGGAGCAATATAAGTAATTTGGTAAATTTAAGGGCAAAACATTATCACCAAACATTAAAATGAAACACTTACATCATACTGATGCAAATCTTTATTGGGTAACTCAGCAAAGAAATGATTGGCCTTAACAACACATTTGGTGCCATAACTACCCTTTCCAGGGCGAAGGGGAAACCTCATTGATTTACTTGAGGGAGGAGCAGGAGCAGGAGCAGGAGCAGGAGCAGCTTCAGAATGAATTGTCATCTGCCCCATCTGTGATTCCAACTGGGACGTTTCCGGCGGCTGGGAAGAAGAACTGGCCTCAGGTGATGTAGGCTGAGGAGTCACCCCAGCATGATGTGGAACTGAGGTTGCTTGGTGCAGCTCGGGGACTGGTGGTCGGGATGGGCCACCATATGAAGGACCTATGCCTCGGCCACTGCCCACAGCACCGCCACTGCCACTGCCACTGCCACGGCCACCCCCATATCCTCCTCGACCTCCTTGCTGAGGAGAAGGCCCTCCCCTCCCCCTACCTTGATAGTCAGGGGGGGCACCATACTGCTGTTGGGGCATCCCACGACCACCACGTCCCCCACGTCCTCCTTGGGGACCCCAACCTCTACCTCCTTGGGGTGCTGCCCCTCCTGCTGCAGCCGCCTGTTGCGGTGGTGGTGCAGTCCTTTCAGGAGGACGTTGACCCTCAGAGCTTTCACCCCCGCTAGGTCCTTCAGTTCTCCTCTTTCTGACCATGATGAACACTAGAAACACATAATACAACAGAAAACATTACATATTAGTGACTAATAATTCCTGAACAGAAGGAAAACACTATTTTCAACATTGCCAATAATGAGAACATATAAGAAGCAAAAGGAAACGTATGCCAAAGCCAACATCAGGATGCAATCACTTTGAAGATAAGCTACATACGAGCACCCCCCACAAACACAAGCCAACATCAATTTTTTAATCAAAAAATCAACCAAAGGATGCACATCAAAAACATTCAGCATACACTAACGAAACAAAAAAAAATTAAAAATAAAAACAAAGTCATCAACATATACAACAACTGCACAAGCAGTTTCAGAGGAACTGCTTAAAGTAAATTTCTAGCAACAAAACTCAAAAAGCAGCAAGGAGAAAAACAACGGGAATTCAAAAATATCAAATATCACACAAAGGATAAAAATCAAAAATACAACAAAAAATAAATTAAAGCGTATTTTCAAAAGGACATAAAATCAAAAATATCTACACACATTGCAACAAAAACAAAAACCAACAACAAAACCATTAGAAAACCACCAGAACCAACAACACCAAAACCCAAAGAACAACGGTCTAATAAAAAAAGCATTTACGATCTGAAACCCAAAAAGTATGTTACACCTTACAACCACCAACAAAAACTCAAAATCAAGACCAGAAAAACGATAAAACAAAGCAAAAGAATAGTCAAAATCAAGAACAGATCAGAGCAAGAATCAACCACAGCGACACCTACCACAGTACACAGACACTAGATCTACACATGTAAACCCTAGAAAAAAAATTGTAAATCAAGCACAAAATAAAACAAAAATTTAACGCGGCTCACAAAGGAAAACATCAATAACACACCGAAAAGTCATTGGGGGCAGCAAAACCCTAAAAACAAGAGAGTGATCGACTAGTACCTGAAAAAGAAGATGGAAATGAAAATCGGCTCCTATTCTAGGTGTAGGGAAGAACGGAGCAGAGCGCAGCGCAGCGTATCGAAGAATGAAATCACACACACACACACACACAGAGAGAGAGGGTAAGAGAGAGAGCAAGAGAGAGAGAGAGTGAAGGTAGTAAGAAGAACACTTAGTTTCTCTCACTATAATTAAAGAGGTGAAAAGAGAGAAAGAACTGTAAAACCACATGAAGTGTAGGAAATGGACATGTTATAAAGATGGGGTAGGTCGTTGAAAATGACCACTCTGTCCCTACCTTACCCTCTAATTCATCCGCTCTCTTATCTGTCGTTTCCCTATATTATACTTACAAGCAGAAAGGTTTATCACCCTTATAATTAATTTCATCACCGTTAAATTAAAATTATATCTAATGATTCATAATTATTCCTTATATAATTTTAATTTTTACTCTCACATAATCACACCCCTTCCCTCTAGATCTAGGATCTGCACACCTCCCTCTCCAAATTATTTGAAAGCATGACATACGAAAATACAAATTCAAACCACCGATGGAACTGCCCCTTCATCACCCCTTATAATTTCGAAAATTAAAAGTCGTAATGGAATACATCTCTTATAGTTCTTTGCGTTGCGTTTATTCTCTAATGGAAAGAATTAATTTACGTGTTCGATTATTTGTTTTGGTGAGAGATTTTTACTGGAATTGAAAATCAAAGCACCCTAACAAAAAAGAGGAGATGAGAAAGTTGATTTTCAAGCCTAGAGAAAGAAATAGTTGTGCAGATCCCAAACCTATAGAGAGACAGAAAGGGGTGTGAGAGTAAAAATTAAGATTATAAGGGATAATTATGAACCGCTGGATATAATTTTAATTTAAGGGTGATGAAATTGATCGTAAGAGTGATAAACTTACCTAGTAATAAATATAACGGTCCCCTTAACAAAAAAATATTGAATGTATAATTTTTTTATCATTTAAAAATTACTATAATCAACGTTATACTTTTTTATAAAAATAACTCAAATATTTATTGCTTTATTAAATGATTTTTTGTTTGCTTCTTTGAAGTTACATCATTGACTTATTTAATACTAGAGTAGCAATTTTAATTTCTTTTTTGTTGTGCCCAATATATAATAACAGAATATTTGGAAGAAAAAAAAGGTAAAGAAAGTGGGGATACGTTATTATACCTATTCTTATTTTGTCTACCCCTTTCAATACCGTTTGATTACAATCTCATTCGACGGTAGACATTTAGCAAATAAAATAATGGAAAAGTATCTCTCCCATCACCGGAGATAAAATTATCTCCAGTGAGCTCAAAACGATGTCGTTTTGGATTATAAGATTACAAAATTATAATGATAAAGACGAATATAACCCTGTAATATTTTAGAATTACAAAAATACTTTGATTTCCATCATCCCAAAATGACATCGTTTTGGGCTCACCGGAGATAACTTTATCTCCGGTGACTTAAGAGATCCTTTACCCATAAAATAAACCCTATTTTCTCATTTTTTTTTTCTCTTCACCTCCTCCCCACCCTTTCTCTCTCCTTCCCTTTCTCTCTTTCTGGCGACGAAGATCGGAAATTTCGGCAACGCAAAAATCAATTCCTCCAAAAAGAAAAATACATATTCAATAAAGAAAAAAAAATGAAAAATAGAACACCATCGACGACCATCAAACATGCTTATTCCTTATAAAAAGTCGTCGATTCGGATAAAACGATGGAGTGCCAGGGTGCTTATATCTTTGCCTATTTATTTGTTTATTGGGATAACAAACAGGAAAGGAAAAAAGAAAAAGAAAAACAACTAGGAAAGAAATGATGAAAATTAGTAATTAAGTGATCTGAAAGTCTTCATATGAGAAAATCTTCGCAGAAGATAAGGCCAATTCTTCAAATCCGTGCATGATTCAACATCGGGAATTGTTGAGACATTGTCGCTCTCTTCATCTTTTTAAATGTTGATTCAACGTGTGTTTTTATTTTTGCAGGAATTGATTTTTACGTTACCAGAATTTTCAATCTTCGTCGCCAGGAGGATAGAGAAAGGGTGGGGGAGGAGGTGAGGAGAAAGAATGAGAAAATAGGGTTTATTTTATTTTGTAAATGTCTACCGTCGGATGGGATTGTAATCTAATGATATTGAAAGGGTAGGCAATGATAGACAAAATAGGATTAGGTAGAATATCTTATCCCAAGAAAGTGATATACATTTTTTGTTATCTTTTTTTATAATAAAAAGGCCTAAGCCCAAGACAACAAAAAGAAAACTAACTAACTAACTCCTACACACCACTATCCTATGTCTACAGACAGCAGTGAGATCACCAAAAAGCAAATGTTGAATACTAGGGGGAGGGTCCCTCCATATTTGATACAAAATATGCTCTTCCATGTCAATAATATAGTTTGTCAACCAATCAGCACAAACGTTCCCTTCTCTATAGGTATGCATGAAAGTCACTAACCAACTTTTATTCATCTATGTCCGTATAACCTCTAGCCTCTAGTGTCACTTTGGGCACACAATGTGACTTCAAGGTTTTTTATGTAGAGTGATGTGTCACGATATACCGTTATTTCAATTATAAACAGCGCGGTTCTGTAAGTTACCTTTTGTAGGCCATGAACATAAAAGAGGGAAAAATTAAATTTTTGTGCGGAAGAAGCAACCTTTGCCCACCCTAAATCATGTTCAGCCAAGGAATCAAGCAATAGACATGTTAGGGTTTAAAGTAGATACCTTTGCGTTCTTGATCAATTCTTCAGACTTGAAGAACACAAGTCCTCCGATGGAAATCCACACCGCCTTGTTGTCTTGTAAGAGAAGATCACTTATTTGAATGCCCAATATCCTTCATTGGAGGTTGTTAGACTCAAAAGAATAATAGAGATTTGATAATGCTTTTGGTTATTCCAAGAGAGAGATAGCTGTTACACTGATGTGTGTGTTCTACGGTTTCAGTGGAGAAAATTAGAGAAGAAAATGCCCGAAAATGCACGATGGCTAGTTTCTCTTCAAAAGTGTCTGAATGGAATGTCTGGGGAATGTGTGAAGAGGACCCCTTTATATAGCCACTAGAGGTGAAATTGGGCTGGGCCGGCCCACAGGGGCCTACAGCCCGGCCCATTAGTGGTCTGGTCTGACTCGCCTTTTTACTTGACAGGCTGGGCTTGGACTTGTGTAAATGTTTGTGTAATATCCCAGGAAAATAATAGTAATTTATAATACAATAAATTAATAATAGTAATAAATTATAAATTAATAATAATAATAGTGGATGATAAATTGTGATTATTTGATTGATTATTATGCTTTAATGTTTGATTATTTGATTGGATTAGGATGAGTCAACAAACATAAATTATTTAGATATGATTAGTCAACAAACATAAATTGTTTAGATATGATAATTCAACAAACATAAATTGTTTAGATATGATTAGTCAACAAACATAAATTGTTTAGATATGATGAGTCAGCAAGGAGTCAATAATGTATAAGCCCAAAACTTCAACTATGAATAGAGGCCTAGCCTAACCAAACCAATTCACTCTCCAACATTTCTCCTCTACTGCTCTCTCTCTCTTCTCACTCCAAAAAAGTTTATTTTAATTATTTTCAATTTTTATATTTTTCTGATTATCAATCGGTTCTCTGCCCCAAAATTTTCCCTTTAGAAGTTAGCGAAAACGGAGACCAGGTAATCCTAATCCCTAGGTATTTTTAGATTATATTTTATGTGAAATTTGTTATGATGTAATCCTAATCTCTAGAGTCATATAGAATTTTTTATGATGTAATCCTAATCTCTAGAGTCCTACAGAATTTGTTATGATGTAATCTTAATCCTTAGATATTCGTACGTTATCTCTTTTATATGAAATTTGAGTGTAATCCTAATTCTTAAAGAGTCATAGGTTATATGTAATTTTGGTAGGTATAATCCTAATTATTAAAGAGTCATAGGTTATATGTAATTTTGGTATGTGTAATCCTAATCCCTAGAGAGTCAAGGGTTAGCTTTATATGAATTTTTGATGTAATCTCGATGCTTAGGGCACTATAGTTATATTTCCTATTAAATTTATTAGATGTGAATATTTGAATTTTTCTTTGGAAACTTTTGATATGATGATTGAATTTGGGTTTTTCTATGATAGATGTTGAATATGAAAATTATGATATTATTGAAAGATTGAGTTTGGAAATTATGATATTATTCAAAGATTGAACTTGGAAATTATGATATTATTGAAAGGTTGAATTTAGAAATTACACTCTTGATTGAATTGATGTGGAAATCATGAAAACTATTTGTGATAATATTGAATTGATTGTGTGTGATTGTAATAAATAATAGTGGGAAGATAGCTTTGGGATGGTACCTCCCAAAGTGATGAACACAACCCTTGGGCTTTATGCCTCCGATATATTGATTCGATGTGAACAGAGAATATCCGTTCTTCTCAAAGTGGTATCTGGCAAGGTTTCCCGGGATACTAGTAGCAACTTTGGGAAGAGGTGTCTGGCAGGATATCCGGGACACTAGGAAGATGTGAATTGATTATGGCCAATGTGATTTGTTTGTGACTGGCAGGGTTTCCCGGATCATGGGGTAGACTGGCAGGGTTTCCCGGGTCTACCATGGTTCTCTTCCCACTACTCCACTAAATAAACTTAATAAAGATTATGAACGAAATTTGATTCGATGTGAATATATGTTAAAGTTGATAATTTGATGTGATTATAATTAAGAATATATATGATAAATATTATATTAATATTTGATTTAATTAATGTGGAATTTATTTATCACAATTTGATTATATATATTTGATTTAATTTGTTATTAATTACATTAATTGTATTTTGATTGGGATTACTAGTTTTGCTGACTTTTGTGTTTGTTTGACTGCAATGATCATGCTGGGATGCGGGGGAGCAGATTTTCAGTGAAGCGGATTGCAAAGAATGGGGCTAGCTGTGGGCAGTGAGGATCACAAAGAAGACTTTTCTGGCTAGTTTATGAGATTTAAATAAATGCATAATACATATTCCTTTATTTAAACTTTAGTTTTTTAGTTTTGTTTTAATGTAATAAAGTTAGCCTTGCGCTTGACAACAGTACAAGCGCGGCGGTAACACTTCCCAAATTTGATTATTTTGAACTTCCGCTATTATTTATAAAAATTATTAAATTTATTTATGCTATTATAAATTGTTAGAATTTGGGGTGTTACAGTTTGATTACATAATTGGGCCAGATTGTTATATATGAAGCCTGGTCCACGAGCCTCCAAGACTGACCAATTAGTTTAATATACTAGAGTTACTTATATTTTATGTAGGAAAACCAACATCTCAGCACGTGAGATTGCCTATGTGAATCTATTAAAAGGCTTTTTTGTTTCTTAATATTGGTTTTTTTTCGTTTCTATTCTTTATTCTTGTTTTTTTCTACATTTACAAATTATTTGCCACTCCATTATCGGTTTCAACCCGTGAACAACAATTTTACTAAGCACTTTGTATAGAACAGAGCAAAGAGATATAGGACGTAAGTGATTCTAAGCACATTTCTCTTAATATCCTCTGGGTTCTGCCACAAATAACAAACCTCTTGACAAACTTGGTCCTTAAAGAGAAAATAGCTTGAAACCCATTAACTCCTGGTGCTTTATAAGATCCCATATCAAATACAAATTATCAAAATTCATTCATAGAAGGAAGCTTCTTGAGATTCAGCAGACAATATTGTGAGATTACATGCCAACAATCCTAGAAGCAATCCATTTCCTATTTGATTCCTCCTTTTTAAAAAGATTCAAATAGAAATTACGAGCCATTTCTTGAACAGCTCCTGGATCATAAATCCATGTTTGCATGTCATTCTACCTACCTCTTTTCTGCCTACCACTCCAAAATATCATTAGATCAGAATCTTAACAAATCTTTATATTTCTCTCCCCTCTTGAGATTCTGATCTAACAGTGTTGGAGGATGGTAGGCAAAGATAGATAGAAAAAGAGATAGATAGAATAATCTATCCAAAATAAAAGTGCTAAATTCCACCTGTACACATTTTGGAAACCATAACCTCTAACCTCTAGTATACACATTTTTTTTTGCTATAACCCAGTGGTATCCTCATTCAACCTCCTCCAGTCACCTTGCCCTCGGGGTACGGCCCTGTAGGCTAGCCCATCTAGTATACACATTTTTTATGTAGAGTGATGCGTCACGACATACAGTTATTTCATTTATAAATAGCACGGTTCTTACCATATTAATTACAATTCCCTTGGATCAAATATTTATAAATAATCTTATCATGTGCAGTACCCGTGCAATGCTCGGAGGAAAAAAATTAATTTTTTTATCGGCATCTGTTGTTTGTTAATCGCTAAAAGCAAGAATCGTTTAAGTATTTTGTGTTATCTTGGGAGGTGAATAAACTACAACACTCACATGGAACTTTGTAAGTGTGCAAGTTAGATGGACATAAAATTACGTTATTTCTCATATGATTTATTTGTTCTCATATATATACACCAAAAATAAATAAATAAATAAATATACCAGTTTTGTGAAATCGATTTACTAATTTGATTATGGGAAAAGTATCTCTCCAGTCACCACCGGAGATAAAATTATCTCCATTGAACTCAAAACGACGTCGTTTTGGGTTATAAGATTAAAAAATTATAATGATAAAGACTAATATAACCCTATAATATATTAGAATTACAAAAACACTTTGATTTCCATCCCAAAATAACATCATTTTGGATTCACCAAAGATAACTTTATCTCAAGTGACTTGAGAGATACTCTACTTTTGATTATTCTTTTTAAAGTTTCCATCGGGACGATTAAAAATACATCCCTACATTACTTGAATGGGGGTGTTACTTTCAGCTGGTCATAAATGGCTCGTGATGGTGAACATGCACAATTAAGAACATTGATAAATGTGATTTAATACTGAAATGAAACGGGATGAGGACTTTTTTGGTTGTTTATGCAATTACATGGATCTTTTCAGAATTATTAAATAGCATGATTGATTTTCGTTTAAGAAGCTTCACATTGAGTAAACAATTGTCTATAATAACCGGAAATTATAAAATATGAAACACATAATAAAACTTTCCAGACATTATACATTATCAATAAACTGAGTATTTTTTTCTTCATATTTTCTATTCAATAACTATTATATAAAATTTAATAATATATATATAAAGAAATATTATAAACTCCAGAAAGAATATCACAGTGCTTTCATTGTCTATTTTTTTATGTGGAAATAAAAAGACTTTTTTTAATATTACATTATGATATTATTTTAAACCAAGTTAACTTATGTGCACGTCCGTTGATTCACCTTATAAATCTAATTAAAAGCAAGTCATCCACGTTGAAATTAAAAAATCCATAAAGTTATTATTATTATTATATATCTTTAACTAACTAGCATACATATATGTATATAAATGTGACTGTGTGTTCATATGTATGCTTCAGCTACTTATGTCAATAATTTTGTAGTTAGAGGTATTGAGAAATAAAACAAATAAAAACACCTACTAAGACTTTAGGTAAAACCGTTAAGGGTTATTATATTAAAATAATACCAACATCAATATTTTACTATTTGAAGTTTGCTTAATCAAGTGACATAGTATTATAGTCCCACCAATGCCCCCTTTGATCTCACGCTGAACTTATTTTTCTCATGTCTCTTATAACAGAAAAAAGTTGAAATAACAAAAGAAGGGAAAGAGTTGGACCTAAACAGAACAAAGGAAAAACAAAAAAAAATAGAGATGGGGAAAGAGAAAGTAGTGGTGGTGTGTGGGTGTGTAGTGATGAGGGAAGGTGAATGGTGGTGGGGGATCATGGTGACGCTGACAACTAACGGTTACAAAATCGAAATAGTGTGTGTGTGATTGACGGTTTGACCCAATTGACGAGTGGGTCTGTTTTAGAGAGGGAGAAAAAGAACATAGGAAATGCAACGAGAGAGGATAATATTTTTTATTTATTTTTAACAATTTTTCACCGGTTTATTGTTTACACTTTGTTTTAAATTTGGGATTTATATCTATTATTTAATGTGAACACAATAATTTTTCTACACACACAATATTTTGTGAGATTCTCAATTTTTAAAGCAAAAAAAAAAACTCCAGTACGCAAAATGAATAATACAATAATTTTTGATATTTTTCCTCCGTGCATCGCACGGTACTGCACTAGCAACTCTTATAAAACCCTTCAAATTTTTAACATAAATGTGTATTTTAGTTCTTGAATTTGAGATCGTGGGTTAGATCTTGTGTTTGGTAATTTTTTTTTGAGTTACCCAATCCTAATTACCTCTTCGATTTTTTGAGCCGACTATAAGACTAATCCGGAGTGCAGGGGTCAGTGATGGCTAAAGGTTCAGTTCCCTCCCCAAGGATGCACTCAACGGGAATCGAACACATATCCAACCCACTAACTCAGCGCCAAGGAATCAATTAAGCTACACCTATTGGGTGTTATTTATTTGATAAACATTGGGTGGTATTTTTATTTTAACATCTATACGAGAAAAACTTAATCATCTATATTGTAATTGAATATTATAAATATGTCATTAAAATGAATTAAAACTAATTGAAAAGACAATGAATAGTGGATTCATTGGAGAAAATTAGCTGATTAAAATTCTTTTCGTTAGGCTTTAAATATCATGTAAATAATCAATTCAATTCAAATATTTAAAATATTAGAGGATATTGCATCGATAATTTTGTATATGAGATTTATAGTTCTCCTTTGACAGCAAAACTTTAAATTTTTCCAGCAGACTCAATTTGAATGGGTCCCATAGATTAAAAAAAATAAGAATAAAATAAAAATAAAAGCGCAAAGATCAATAGGTCACCAAGAATGAAGTTTTTTTTGCACTTGAATGAGAAATGTAACTCCCTTTGTATATGTGACATTTTGATTTTTTTGGGAGAGAAGGTTTGTGGCACAAGGAGGGTACTTGTCAGTAGATGAACCGTATATTCATGTTTGGCGTTGGCATTGCCAGCCTTTCACTTGGCCCCTTTCGTCTTCCTCGAAAATCACATCCAATTCATTCATTCATCTATTCACCTGCATCCTTGATGCTTGCCTTTTATGTTTTTTGTTTTTTTTTTTCGGAAAACTGTCTTTTATGTTTTAAACCCCTCCATCTCACTCCATCCATTTTTTGCATATCAATTCGTTGAATTTGACATTGGCACAATATGTCAAGATGAATATTATACAAATTTTTATTTTATATCAAAATTTTCAACATAAACATGAATACAACCTGTAAATTTTACCTGTTGATATAACACCACATAATATAAATAATATGTAAATTAAAATTTATAAATTTTTGACGAATCACTCTTACTAAGGGTTAACACGACACGAATTGATCAAAACAATAAATAATTACAAAATATGGATCAAATATGTATTTGCATGTTAATACATGATATGACGCGAATTTTTATATGTCATATTTTATAGGTGTGTTCGCGGTCTGAATTGAATCAGTTTTAGAAGTAAAAATCATCTGATGTAATCCCTTCGGTTTAATCATGTAATCATCCATTCAGTTTAATTTTTTTTTCAAATCTGATCCGGTCCAATCCAATTTTTTCCGGTTTGGGTTGGATTGGTTTTCGATTTTTTGAAAATCCTGAAATTTGTTTCATGATTATTTGCAAATAACATCTTTTGTATATATTGGCTTTGTAATTTTTTTTTCTTTTTGAAATATAAAAGTATCAATAAACGATAATATAATTTTTTTTTTGCAATGAGATATGAAGCTCTACACTCATGAAATCTTGTTGATGAGATGTGACTAGGTGTTTTCTTGGGTTTAGTTGATAGGTTAGGTCATGAGTTTAGAAATTTTTGGATTATGATTGAGGAAAAATCCAAGTAGAGGAGAATTAATATATTGGATCGGTTTGCATTAGATCGATTTTTATCAATCAATCCGAAAACTGATCCAATCCAATTACAATTTACAATTTTTTTCGGTTTCCATTTTTCGGTTTCCATTTTTCGGTTATTGATTAATGCGGTTCGAATCTGTTGGTGAACACTCTTAATATTTTGCCACACAACACAAATTTAAATATAAATTTATTCAAATACAAGTTTTTATATCGTGTTAACGTGTAGAGTCAAAAATTGACTCCCCTAAATTGTAAAGTGTGACTCCCCTTTATGGTTTCATTTTGTCCAAAAAAAATAAAAAATAATTCAAACAAGTTGAATTGTGTATAAAATCATTTTTTTTATTAGTTTGGTATCATGGCTGGTAATAGGCCAAGATAAGGGACAGTAAATTTTTTTTTTTTTTTTGCAATCAATTGTTATTATAAAATTGTCTTTGCTACATTTTAGGACAATAAAAATAAAACTTCTGATACTAATCTTTAAAGGGAAATACTAGCCTATGATATAGGAAACTAATATCTCATATCATAGATAAAAAAAACATGTGATAAATTAAGAATAGGAAACAAAATATCTCATAACAAGAGTCAGAGAAGAGAGAAACATTAATTTTCTGCCCGTATCTGTCTAGTTGCCCATCATTATTGATTTTTGACCAATTTATTAAGCTATTTCATTTAGTTTACTAAATTTACTTTTAAAATATCAAGTTGTTGACACTTGTTTAGTAACAAAACTTAATTGGTAAGTTGCTTGTAAAATGCAGATTCTATTTTTGGTGCAATTGTCTTGTTTGCCATCCCCATTTTATTACGTTCACAAATATTAATGGAAACATGACATTCTGAACTACACCAATAGGACAAGGCCAGGGAGCAGTTGAAGAAATTACAACCAACATCAACGTTCTTATGACTTAAGAAGAAAGATTTCATTGCCTTATTCCTCATTGGTTGATCACTCAACTTGATTGATTGGGTGGTCCAAACCGGTCTCTCAATTGCTATATTTTGCACTAACATTTCCAAATAAAAGAGCATACAGGGGTCCCTGCCTAACCAATCACACAAAAATCGTTAGCCAAAAATACAGGGACCAAAAATTCAAAATTTACATTAATTTAGGTATGGTAACAAAATAATGGATATATATATATATATATATATATATATATATATATATATATATATATAAGAAAATTCCTATCATATAGCACTAAAAGACAAAAAGAAAATAATAATAAAATAAATAGGATAAGACACTTTGTTCAATGATTTTGTTTTGTCTCATCTTAACATAATCAAATTAATTTTCTTACAACATAACTCTTATTTATCCTATATATATATGTAAAAATGTTTGTCATTCTAATAGAGAGATAAACACATAATAACTTTTTTTATTTAAAATTTAAATTAAAAAAAACCCACCCATTTTCTCCCTCATAATTTTCATTCTTTGTGTATATCTCTCGTGAAATGATAAACATCAAACCCATATATATATATATATATATATATATATATATATATAGTTAGATATGAAGAAATATTAAAATTTTCTTCATACATAAAGAATTATAAAGACGAAGAGAATAAACTTATGTTATATTATATTTTTTTTAAGAAAAAACTACTCTCTATGTTATGTGTGGTAACTTTTTCTCCTATACATCCTTGATAACTGTATATATATATATATATATATATATTTTCTTTTTATTTTTTAGATAGTGGAGCCCACAAATTTATCTTTATGACATGAGATAACTTATCTCCTTTAACATGAGTTTAATAAAATCCATTTTTTTAACTCCGAATGTAGTTTATACAAATGTTTAATGAACTCAAAGAAACAGATCAATCACTACTATCCATAGAAAAACTAAGCACACAAGAATGAAAGAGAAAAAGTGTACTAAAATATCATAAGAGAAATGAGTCATCATGGCCTTTAAGATTTCTCAAGTTTCATGATTACCGTTTGCGTATAAAGAATTAATTCAATCAAATGCTTAAATTTGTTACTGACATTATATTAATGAATTTTATATATCTAATATCAGACAGATTCTACCATTGTACTGGCACTAAGAAATCTCATAAAGAAAAATTAATTTGGGGGAGGGAGGGAGGTGAGGATTGAACCTGGTACACCGAGATTCTAATATAATGTAAAAAATTAATTCAACCAAAAAACTTAAAATATTGGGCAATGACCTTTTTAAGGGTTTGATTAGGGGTGTTAATGGGTCGAGTCGAGCTTTACTCTTAAAAGTCTAAGCCTGTGTTTAGATGTGTAAACCTGATCAAGCCTATTACCTATTATGAATATAATTATCGGCACGTGACCTAACTTATTTACAAAAAATGAAAGCCTTATTTAGCCTATTAGCATGTTTTAAAAAATAAGACAATAAAAATTTATCCAAACAGAATGTACAATCAATAACACTAGCAATTTCATAAATATTCATAAATTCAATGTATATCTAAATAGCATAAAATAGAACAAAATCATTCAAAAGTTTGTTTAACCAATAAAATGGGGTGAAATGGATTGAGGAGAGAGATAGCTATTACAAGTAGTATAAAAAATATAAAATAAAAATTAATATACTGGGCAGCCTTTAAAACCGAACTTTTAAATTGAAGCTTGAGGCTTTTTTATTAAATGAGTTTTTTTTTTTGTGATAAAGATTAAATGAGCTTTTATACAAGTTCAAACCTGGTTACAACAACAAATTTTAGGCATATAAGCTCATGCCTTTACGAGGCTAGCCAAAGGTCCCTGATTCGTTTATCACCCCTAGGTTTGTTGTTTGTCATTTTAAATGACATAATTTATGTCATTTTATGAGAGATATAGACAAAAGAAATGGAAATCACAGGGGAAAAGTGAGAGGTTTTTTTTTAATTTAAATTTTAAATAAAGAAATATTATTTTGTATCCATCTCTCTTTTAAAATGATATAACTTTATGTTATTTAAGATAACAAACAATTTTCCTCATTTTTAATGAATTATATTATTCTCTAACATGACCCTCACATAAAAGCCTACAAGAATTGAAAGACATTGTTAACGGGTGAGGTTACATTAATTATTTTTATATCTAATAGTTTAATAATTGGTTACAATAATAATTGACAGTTTTACAAGAATAAAACAACGAATGTTGTTTTACTTTTGCCTGTACTTCGTTTCAGTTTTTGCGAAAACTACGACCATAATAGTTTTACTTAGAAAATAAAAACTAATTTTATTTATTTATTATATATTTATAATTTAAACTACAAATTTCAAATGTTTAATATCTATAATTTATAACACAATGTTTTGACTTAAAAATAATTAGACAGAGATAAAATCTATTTGAGATTGGATAGAAAATAAAACTTATTTTACATTATTTAAATTTATTTCCTATCTAATTTTTAAATTATACTGTTGTTTTTCAACCTTATTTATTTATTATGTACTTATATTTAGATATATTTTAAATCTATTTATGATGACTTAAAAATTATATTTTATTATATTTAATTTTATTTTTTTTATCCAAATTTCAAATCATAATTTGATTCTTTTAATTTTATCTTACTATATATTTGTATTTAGATAAATATCATATCGATTTGATATTGGTTAAAAAAAAATTAAATCTGTCATATTTAAATATATTTATGAAATTATAATATTGTTCTTCCTATTTTATTTATTTATTTATTATGTATTTGCATTTAACTAAATTTTAAATTCACTTGAGATTAACCCAAAAATAAAGCCTATTTTATTATATTTATACGTTGATAGCAAGACTCAATTATGATCTTAGGACTTATGTTTTTTTTTTCTTCTCAGTACTATATATTCAATACATCATTTACATGACAGATTTTAAACTATTTTTTATTAAAAAAATTGAACTATCTTTTATGATATATGTCTTTGAATGGCAATTCAATAACTCTAAAAAATTATGCAATTGATTGTAACAAAATCTATTATCATTTATACAAAATTTATTAAATTTACTTTTGAGTCAATCTCCCTGGTAACTTAACAAAGTTACATAAAAATAAAACTAGTTTTTTAATTTGATACCAAATTACAAAAGTGTTCCTCCAAATCATTTTCTTTCAAGATGCCCAGTAGGAAATAAATTCTCTTCTCTGGCTTACCAAAAAAAATAAAAAAATAAAAAAATTATCTTCTCTGAACTACTTGTCTCCATCTTCCTTTCAGGCCCACCCTTCTTTATTGACACAATTCTACATGAATATACCCTTTGTCCCATTAGGCACACCATGATAAGGGAAACACATGCTGATGAACAATTAGATTCAGATGAAGTTTCAACAACCATAAAGAGGAATCCACAAGAGAATATAGAATAAAATTGATAAGCTAGATTTTCACATTATTCTGAATTCCTTAACATTAGGCCTTTTTTGTTTTATTTGATACAACTAAGTGAATTTATCCGCCAAGTAAAAGAACAAGAATCATTAGTGCCTAGTGACTGGCTAGCATTACTTGAGCACCAAAAATATTTGGTCATTATTTTTTCTCCGTGCCATGTGTACATTCTATCAGGTGATCATATTGGTAAATTTGGTCCAAATCAATAGATTTTTTTTTTGGTATGCAATTATTGTACATAATTTACGATTCATTACTTACACAGATGTGTACAGGCAACATCATTTTATAGTCCGGTACAAAAATAATTAGATACCTATTTTATATCATGTATGAAAATATTTATAACAGAATAATATAATAAAGATGTGTAGAATATTTTTTTTATTACAAATATTTGTTATATAAAATTCACAATGAAAATAAATAAATAATGTTTTATAGACTTATTTGATTACATCATAGCTCTAAAAACTATTCTCTGTGTGAAGGAGATAAAAAAAGGTTCTCTCCAGGAAGTAACTAATCTTTATAATATTCTATATGGATTGATTTGATGCCATTCCATATGTCACCACCTTCCAGTTTACCTACCTCTATTCGCAACTCCCGGCTGCCATAACATTCTTTACGTGTGAGTGTGTAAAAGAACGTGGGAAGTGTTTTTTTTTTTTATATTTAAAGATATAATCTTTTCTCTTACGGTACGCGGGTACATATTTTTTTTTTTCTCTTTACACGAGTCCCACATATTTCTTTTATGTGTATGAATGGATTAATGTTTCTCATGTTATATAAGATAAAATTATCTTCCACGTACATATAAAAGTGTGTAAGGTCCATATTATTTTTTTCTCTCTCTTCTCTTTACATGGTCCCATGAATCTCATATACTTTTATGTATATATAGAAGATGAAATTATATTCTACAAAAGGAGAAACCATAACATAGTTATACTAGAGTGATAGTGGATTAGCAGTAGAAATATTTTATGGTAAAAATATCCTCTCTCTCTATATATATATATGGATTTATCATCTATCATTTAACATGACCACAACAAATTTCCTACACATACAACATTTTGTGGGGCCCGCAGCAAAAAAAAAAAACTCCGGCACGCAAAATAAATTTCTATAACATAACACAATCATTTTTCTTACAACATATCTCTTATAAAACCATATATATATATATATATATATATATATATATATATATATATATATATATATATAGGGGCATGTCATATTTACAAACTTTTTTATTTACAAACTACAATATATTCTCCCGGGAGAATACAAATTTTTGCAAATTACACTATGTTCTCCCGGGAGAATATAGTGTAATTTGTAAAAAAAATCCAAAATATTTGTAAACGGATCCAGTTCCATATATATATATATGGGATAAGTTATTTTATCTATCATTTTTCTGCCTACCACTTTAAAATACCGTTAGATCACAATCGTAACTAATCTTTATCTTTCTCTCTCCTCTTCAGATTCTGATCTAACGGTATTTTAGAGTGATAGGCAAAAAAAAAATGATAAGTAGAATAACCTATATATATATATATATATATATATATATATATATATATATATATATATATATATATAGGAGGTATGATATTTTTACAATCACACTTTTTCACTACCAATCTACTACAATTTTTCAGCCGTTGGATCTCACTCTTCGGTCGATAATATATGAAAAGAGAAAAAAAAACTTTTAGTATTTTGCTCGAAATACATAATTACGTCGAAGTAGTAATACATTGATAGTAGAAAAATAAAATAATAAGAATATTTGCTATATATATATATAATGGGTTTATCATCGATCATTTAACATGACCATAAAAAATTTCTTACACACACAACATTTTGTGGGACCCGCAACAAAAAAATTTTCCGACACGGAAAATAAATCTCTATAACATAACACAATCATTTTTTCTACAACATATCTTTTACAAAACCCATATATAATTGGGACAAATGGAAATGGTAACAAGTTATACTTGTCTCTCACAGTCTGACTTTTGTTGCGACCTAAACGCAGCCCATTTCAATTCGCATCATAAAAAGAACCTTCTCTCTCCCTCTTCTAATCTTGGTGATCAACATCCTAGTCATCCCACTTAAGCACGTTAATTCCACAAGAAGTAACAGTGAATCAGAATGAATGGAGGAAAAACATCCCAGTTATGTGAGTACTCTAGTTGGGCTCGTAATCACCAATGGGTGTGAATCAAAATCAAGATGGCACCCACATGCACTGTGTGTTGGTACTTAATGGTGCTAGACCAAAAAGATGGTGAGGCACCATAGCAAAAAGTGTCATGGTATGTGGGTACCAATTTAGGGGGCAAATCATTTAAATAGACTAGGTTAATAGGAGAGTAGATTGCTATGATTTTTTAATTTTTTTTTCGGGAAAGGGTATATGCTATATTGCTATGAATTCATTTTGAAGATTAACACTATGTCCAAAATGTGAAATAGTTTGCCAGTAGAAATCAAATAAATAAATAAAAAAGTTATCGAGATTTGAGAAACTATATTTATCAGATCGGTTAAATTATACAAGTAATAAATAATAGAGAAAATACTTCTATTTTTACTATAACTTTTTTTTTTTTTTTTATGTTATGCTCACATGAAAGTAAATGAGTTTTATTGTGAAGAGAAAGGATATAAAAAATTAGTAGGATCCACTCACTTTTATATAGGAATGTGCAAAATAACTAAAAAATTGGGTCGAACCATGAATCGAACCGAACCGTCCCATAAAATAACTGATTTTTAAAAATCAGTTCATGAACCGAACCGGTTTGTAAAGAACCGGTTCATGAATCGAATCAGTTTTTAGAACCGGTTTAAGAACCGAACCATTTCCGAACCGAACCATTTTCAAACCGAACCAAATTAATTTTTTATAACTTTATTTTTAAAATGTTTATTTTTGTTTTCAAAAGAGGGTCGACCCGAACCGGTTCCGAACCGAACCATTTTTGAACCGATCCGAGCCACTTTCGAACCGAACCATTTAAACCAATTCGGTTCGATTTTTCAAAAAATTCGATTCGGTTCGACCCATGCACATCCCTATTTTTATGTGATTGTGTATGAAAAATATTTTCTGTAATATAAGCAAAAATGTTAAACCCAAATAATAATATAATAAACCGCTATATCAAGTAAAATGCATCAAAATTTATTTACCAACACAAAAAATGCATCAAAATTTTGGGGTACAATATCCCCCTCCTTTCTACTTACTTCTGCAAACCGTAGACAAGTCATGATCGATCAATTAATATGAAAACATAATTACATTCAAATTTGAGTAATCTTTCAACTTATGGTTTATACATTTATATATGCTTAATTATTTTCAAAAGGAGATAGATGAATTTCATTGCCATAATTTCTTGTAATTCCGGATAGTATGTCATATAGTAATCCTGCATCTATATCAAGAATCAGCAATATTGGAAGCATGAATATGCCATATATGAAATGCAGCTATATTTGCTAATTATGAACTGAATTCACATTATTATTATTATTTTTCGTTGGCTTCTCATGCGATGTGAATGAGGAATGTCCTACCAATAGATTAGTTGTTTAGTGGCTTACGACTCAGGAATATACCCATATCATCCCATTATAATGCTCCATTTTCATTGGGGTGCAAAAGATGAGCCGTACTTAATGGCCTCGTCCATATCATTTAATTTTTTAAAGAGTAAACACCCTTTTTCGTCCCTGGCAATATTCACGAAAGCCTTTTTGGTCCCTGGCAATAAAAAAGGACCACATTGGTCCATAAAATTATAAAAAAGGGGCCACGTTAGTCCTTCTGTCATCTCGTCCGTCACGGTCAAACTAACGGTGCCCATGTGGCACGTTATCTTCTGACGCGGACTGGATGGTTGACACGCTGGAATTTCTGAACGACGCCGTTTTCGTCCAAGCCACCCATCCGACGTCGTTTTATTTTTTAGAATGTGGTCAGACAACAAAACAAGTTACCGTGGTGGCTCTTTGTTTCTTTCTACACTAAGTCTCTGCATATTATTGAAACACCATTGTTGACTCTACTGGAAGCTTCGTTGAACACTGAGGGTTGTCGAAGATCGTGGTTGCAGGGAAGACAATCGAGCGTGAAGGTTGTGAAGGTTGGCTCTGTGGTGGTGAAGGGAAGTTAACACTGTGGCAGTTTTCTTTCATGCATTAAGGTAAGTTTTTTTTTAGAAATTGTTCAATATTTGTGGTCCCCCCTCACTTCTTATTGTCTATTCTTTGTTGGATGATGGTCCCCATGTGCTCTCCATTGTGTTATTATGGTTAGGGTTTAATAAAAAAATACCCATTAATCCATGTGGTCCCGGGAAGTTAACACACGCCATTTTTTATTGCTTTGTTTGTGGTCCCCAAATGTTTAGTGCATGCATAATATGGAAAAGACCAATTTTTTTCCACGTTAATTGTACCCATTTATCGGCAGTGTTGTTACTGATGTATATTGTTAGGTTTTGTTAAAT
Organism: Gastrolobium villosum; assembly: GCA_032173675.1. NCBI lineage: Eukaryota > Viridiplantae > Streptophyta > Magnoliopsida > Fabales > Fabaceae > Gastrolobium > Gastrolobium villosum. The sequence continues at coordinate 16,119 of JAVKPL010012889.1, read as the reverse complement.
TGCTCTGATGTATACAGCCCTGTGTGTTTTTCAGATGGATGAATATATAGTAATAAGGTTTCATCATGGTGGTGTGTTGAAGAGAAATGATAGAGGTGTCCTAACATATTTAAATGGCAAAATAGATGACTTACCTGAAATGGATGCTGATTTTGTCAACCTCCGTGACCTTGATACTCTGTTCAAGGGTTATGGATATGAGACATGTAAGCAAATGCTGTGGCGTATGCCAAACACAATCGATTTAGATGTAGGTCTAAGGCCTTTGAATACGGATAGTGATATTGTGGAGATGGTGAAGACTGCATTGATAAATGGGAAGTTCATAGAAATTTTTTGTGAAGATTGCATTGCAACCCCCAACTATGTTGCACTTGAAGATATTATTGCACCTGCACATATGGGTGGCAGTGATAGGCCTGCACATGAGGGTGGCGATGATGGGGAGGAGGATGAGGGTGGCAGTGATGGGGAGGAGGATGAGGGTGGCAGTGATGGGGAGGAGGATGAGGGTGGAGATGGTGATGGGGAGGAGGATGATAGTGGAGATACTGACTCAGATGATAGTGTGGAGGAAACAGAGGAGTGCAAGGGGAAGGGTAAAGCTGTTGAAAAAAAAAAAGCAAAATAAGAATAAAGGGAAGGAAGTTGAAAATGTGGCAGGGGAGGACACAATGGAAGAGGAGGAGAAATCAATGTCTTTCGAGGAGGGTGGGTATGGGTATACCTCCGAAGAGTTGAACACGCCTCCTTCAAGTGGTGCTGAGGAGGATGAAAAGGAAGTAAATCCAAAGTTTAATGTGCATGAGGAGTTCGGTCATGTACACTTAGAACTGGGGATGGAGTTTGTGAGTCTTCAAGACTTTAAAAATGCTGTCAAAGACTACAGTATTGATCTAGGAAGACAATTTAAGTGGCTGAAGAATGACAAAGTGAGAGCCCGAGCAACGTGTAGTAATGCTGAATGTGATTGGATGATTTACTGTGCGTGGAACAACAAAATGGCAGCTTTCCAAGTGAAGACTTTTAATGACATCCACACTTGCTGCAGGCTTTTTAGAAACAAGAGGGCAAGTAGGGAGTGGGTTGCAAAGAAATTAGAAAAAAGGCTATTGACACAGCCGAACATGACAAGAGCTGAGGCGTACGACCACATGAAAGAGGAGTACAAAGTTCATGTCCATTTGAAGAAAGTGACCAAGGCACTTCAAATGGCCAAGGCCAAAATAGAAGGGTGTGAAAAAGAACAGTATGCAAAATTAAGAGACTACTTGGGTGAGCTATTGAGAAGCAATCCAGGGTCTACATGTCAACTGCAATTGATCCCACAACCTGATCCGCACTCCTCACCCATATTTTCTAAGTTGTACATTTGTCTGGATGCATGCAAAAGAGGGTTCAAAGCTGGCTGCAGGCCCTTAATTGGTTTGGATGGATGTTTCTTGAAAGGATATTATGGAGGTCAATTGTTAAGTGCAGTTGGGGAGGATGCCAACAAAAGCTTCTATGTAATCGCATATGCAGTTGTTGATAGTGAAACCAAAGAGAACTGGAAGTGGTTTTTAACACTGTTACAGGAAGACATTGGCCCTCATGCAGTGTTTGGGTGGAATTTTATTTCAGACCAACAGAAGGTTTGTTATGATTATTTCATTTGAACTTGCTTTAGTATTCAGCCACAAATTTGTTTACTCTGTTTTTCCTTCATAGTGCAATCTGATCTCATTGTTGTTAAGTGCAGGGACAAATCAGTTTTTCCTCATGCAGTGCATTTCCTAAATTTCTGGAATCAGGGACCAATAAGGACCCCGTGCACTTTGTCAGGGACCATAATGGCCCTCGAGTACCTGGTTCCAACAATCTATATCTGTTAGTGATACCTTTTTTTTTGTCTGTGTGTAGGGGCTGATTCCAGCGATTCAAGAGGTGATGCCTGGTGCACATCATCGATTTTGTGTGCAGCATGTTTGGAAGAATTTCATAAAACAGTGGAAAGACAAGGCAATTCGAGCCTTGGTATGGGAGTGTTCTAGATGCACCACTGTCCCACAGTTCAAGGAGTCAATGGCACGGTTGAAAGGGAAGAATGAGGCTGCATGGAAGTACTTGGATAACATTCAGCCCTCAAGTTGGGTGAAAGCTTATTTCAGCCACTGGCCGAAATGTGATAATATCACAAACAACATGGCAGAGGTATGGAATGCCAAGATTGTTGGATATAGGTCAAAACCAATTATCACTCTATTGGAGGAATTGAGATGCTACATTATGAGGAGGATGGCTGCACATCAGAGGGTGTTAGGAACTGTTCGGGGTAAAATTGCCCCTGCTCAGCAAAAGAAACTGGATCAGTTAAAGGTACTTAGCAATTCATGGACACCCACTTGGACTGGAAATCTGCAACAAGATATGTATGAGGTCAGTGGGAAAGGTGATAGAGTTGGAGTGAATTTAACAACACATGCATGTGCATGCAATGCATGGCAGTTGACTGGGCTGCCTTGTGAGCATGCCATAGCAGCCATTTGTCACAAAAACGAGGCAGCCGAAAACTATGTCCATCAATGGCTTACAGTGGATGCATTGCATGCCACTTATGCACACACTTTAAACCCAGTGAATTCGGACAAGTATTGGCCTTCAACTGATGAACCCAAACCTCTTCCTCCAAAACTTAAAAGGCCAATTGGGCGTCCAAAGAAACATAGGAAGAAGGACCCAACTGAAGACCAAGGGAGCAGTACAAAGAAAGTAAAAAGGACATATACAGCCAAGTGTACTAAATGTGGTCAGACTGGACACTATGCCAAGAGTTGTAAGGGGCCACCAGCTTCCAAAACAGATAAAAGCCAAGCAAGACCACAATCTGTGAGTATTGGCTCTGATTCAGTAGATGAAATCCCTTTAAGTCAAGGAGGCCCTTCACAAGTTGTCCCTTCACAAGTTGGTAGTTCTCAGCCACAACAAGGCAACTTCAGAGGAGGCAGCCCACCTCCTTCAATTCCACAAGAAGCAAATGCAGTGTTGACAGAAGAGACAATGAAAGCAACAAGCAGTGGCACACGAAGCAGATTTTTGCACTTCATGACAACACCTGGTTTCAGGCCACCAAGGAGATCCTCAACAAAATGAGCTGCTGATGAAGAGGAACAAGGATATAAAGGAAATTTTTTGTAAATTCTGGCCATTTGTTTTTGGAGGCCTTATACAGTTATAATGTAATTTTTTTTGATTCAAGGCCATATTGTATTTATAGGCCTCACTTATGATTTCTAAACTATGTCCTTCTATTTGTAATGCACTACTGTTTTCTAGTTCTAGGAAGACAATTACGTGTAACTGGTTATATTCTAGACATGCATGTTAAGTGCTATTTGTTTTGTGTCATGGGTTGATGCATGTTTTCTGGTTAGGTTGGTCATTTACCTGCCATATTTTCTTGTTACTGGTTTGTGCTGGCCAAATTTTTTGGTTACTGGTCATGCCAAAATAGAAATAGAAATCTTCATGTTGCAGGTTTGTGCTGTTTAACTGGTTGCAGGTATAATTAAACAGATCATGACCAATTTTTTTGTGGTCAGGGACCAATAAGTGCCCCGACTATTTTGTCAGGGACCAAAACGACCCTCGAGAAAAATTGCCAGGGACCTAAATGGTCCTCGTGTTTTGCAATCAGTAACAAAATATGCATAACAGTATGCAACTTCTGTATCAGCAATTTCATGAGTTATGCATCTATATCAGTAGCAATCTACATCAGTTTGTGATACAATGTGGCAATCTTTTATCCTTCAATCGATGCCTAACTGTGCAATAGTCCATACTAACAGAAACTTAGCATCCAGTACAACATTTCACCAAGGAACAAATATATGATGCCATCATAAAAAAGAGGAATACATTCAAGGCTTTTTTATAATAGGCCATATGATAATACACACAAACAGATTGGCACTAACACATAATTTGTATAACATAAAGAAGGAGTACTCATTACAATTCACTGAAGGAAAAATACATTTGGGTCATTTGTTTTCACTTTTACCACGCTAACAACAAACATACAAATCATGATCACAACAACACAAGCACCTAAGACCCTAGCTGACCTATCAACTGTCCTAATTTTTTTGTCCATCCTATCTAACTCCTCCACCATCTTCAGGCATATGTCATTCAGTTTTCTTTCCTGTTGATGAAGCTTCATTCCTTGCTCAGTAATCTTCACATCTTGCTCTCTCATCATCATCTCCACATACTTCAACTTGAAGTTAATTTCAGCAACATCCAACTCCACAGTATGAATTCTTGCTTCTTCCAGCTCCATGGGTTCATTACACATGTCATCTACCCATCTAAAAAAATCACAAAAGGGCTTCTTCTCCTGCAAAAACAAAAAACCACGCTTACCAAGTGTTCAAACTCATTAAGGGGCAGATTACAAATTCATACCTTGAAATTAGGACAACCAAGGAAAGCCCTGTTTGGGTTCCTCTCAGTTTTGGAGGTATAGACAATACTTTGTCTCCCACATTTGCACCTCCGACCGGCGGTCCTTGTCATTGTTCTCCCCCCATTGCAGAACTCCCACTTGATCCCCCAATTCCAGAAGAAACACTCATCTTCTCCCACGCCCAGAAATCCGGTTGAGGGCTGAATGTTGTTCGTCAAGTTTCACTCATCAAAGTGCAAACATTTTGGGGGCGTATTGCTGATTAGGGATTTGGTCATCAATTTGGGGGATGGAGTTTCCATTTTAGGGTTCGATTTGCCTTCTATTTGGGGATTTTTCAAAATATTAGGGTTCATTATTGGGGTTGTTTCAACCCATTTGCTTTAAAACGTCGTCGTGCTCTCCATGGACAGGTTTGCAACCCATTTGGACGAAAACGGCGTCGTTCAGAAATTCCAGCGTGTCAACCATCCAGTCCGCGTCAGAAGATAACGTGCCACATGGGCACCGTTAGTTTGACCGTGACGGACGAGATGACAGAAGGACTAACGTGGCCCCTTTTTTATAATTTTATGGACCAATGTGGTCCTTTTTTATTGCCAGGGACCAAAAAGGCTTTCGTGAATATTGAAAACTAACCCTATAACTATTCATTAATTATTCTATTACAAGTATTCAAATAGTAAGTTTTGACGCAGCGAATAGATGCAGGCCATCGAGACAATTACACAACTTCGTTTTCGTTTGCGTAATAGGATTTTTGTTTAGTCATATTCTTTAAAGTTGACTTTAAAGTTGGAAGTATGGTAATGAGATTAACTATTTATGTTTTTAATTTAAAAAATTTATAAATTTTCGAGAGTTCAACTATTTAATTTTTTAATTAATATATCTAGCATTTTAAAAGAGTTAAATATAAAATGATATGTTCGAGTGCGTGAGATGACATTGACAAAAATAGATTCAAAAACTTAATACGAAAGGGAAATGTGCAACCTTTGGTGATTATTAAATTTATTTTTGGGTTTATACCCTATTGGAAGTTGTCCTCTCAGTGAATCTACGGCCACGGAACCATTAAAATATCGAGCATGAGAGAAGAAAGGGGAAACCATCATCAATTATAAGAAAGCTAAATATAAGAGCTGCGCAATTGTATATCATATAAGAGCCTGAGATTTTTTATCAACTTGGAAAGTCTTGAAAAGCAAACGCTTTTTTTTTTTTTTTATCTATTAATCTATTTCCACCATTAAGTCCCTCTTCAATCATCAGAGACAAGATCCCCACTTTTTGACCAATTAATTATGTAGGAAACTAAAAAGTATATCATTACATTATAAGAGTTTTATAAGAGTTATGTTGTAGGAAAAGTGATTATTTCCCATTTTTTTTATGGGATGTATTATTTCCACCATTAAGTCCCTCATCATCAGACTCAAGATCCCCTTGTGTGTACCAATTAATTATGTAGGAAACTATGAATCTATATCATTACATTATAAGGATTTTATAAGAGTTATGTTGTAGGAAAAATGATTGTATTATGTTATAGTCATTCAAAGTTTTTTTTTGCTACGGACCTTACAAAATGTTGTGTGTAGGAAATTTTTTATGGTCATGTTAAATGATAAATGATAAACCCACGTTATTTGGTAGATTGTCATTATCAGCCTTAGAAAACACGACCATCGATGATTGTTTAAAATTATACGTTGATGTGTTTGATGGACATACCCCAAAATATAAATCACATACACGTACGAGAGCAGAGTAGACTTCATACAATATAAAAACCCTTAAGATTTAAGAATATACAAGTATCTAAATATTTAAACAAGAATCTTGACAGAGCGGCGTCGTGCCCGATCAATTTGTGTTTAACAACTACCATTACTGGTCATAATATTACAAAAAAAAAAAAAAAAAAAGTATATGATGCTTTCATTCAAAATAAAATAAAGCAATTTGGCCATGTCAAGTGTCAACTAGCAATGGTGAGCAGCCGAGTTGCCGCAGAGTTAATCTCTTTATGAAGCAATAAGGAAAAGGACGAGTGAAACTCGCACCAATGACGAAGCTTTATATTTATATTCATCCATTATTCAATTGTAAGTTGTAACATCTCGAAAAGTCTCCACATAGTTTAAATAGAGAATGCAATAAGTTCCACACCACTGACGTGTTGTGTGACCTTAACCTAACTTATGACCAGTCAATGCTCCATCCTAGCAAGACTAATTAGGGGGGTGGGTGGAAATATTCTAAGAGATTAACATCTTTGATCTAATTTAATTATCATTGATGAAACTGTGTAATTTTACTAGTTACTCTACTGTTGCATTACCACATTATCTGCTCTGCTTCGATTTATTTTACTACAGCATCTAAACTATACAAATCTTATATAAGCTGCATAAAGCAATTTGCTCTACAAATACGTATTGGATGCCCTGAGCGTTCCCCATATTCCTTTTTTCTTTTCTTTTTTGGTATATTCTATATTCCAATTAAACTCGCCTATTAGTTTATCAAATTTACAATACATCTTTCCAAGATATGGGATATGGAATTTTGGATAGTTGAATTCATAAACGAGTCCTTTCAACTATGTTATGCTTTCTCAAAAACACACGGAATTAATTGAAACATAGCGTAGTTTACAACCTGTATATTGCTTTTGAGCAATTGCAATTTAGATTGAAACCTTTTCAACATCATGCAGAATGGTTTACTCACAAGGCAAAAAGGTAACTGACTTCGAGTCTCGAAGAGTTTTACTACTTTGTAGGACCATTTCATAAAACAAACTCTAGATCAAGTGTAGAGAGATAAAACCGCTTACTATGACCATCTATTCATGACAAAGCAAGTAAGGACAGAACAACAGAAGGTACATGGGGAAACATAGACATTGCTGAATACGTTTGTGATATTCTAGCACAAGTTGAACCAGACAATCACATCGGTCAGCAAGGAATTCAGCATGCTTCCCAGGTCTTGACAAATTCATGAGTCTCAAAACAAATATTTTCTTAATTAGGCAAACATAGAATATGACAATGCAACAAACGGTATACCGTTTTTCTTCCCAAGTTAAACATCAGAACTCATGAAATATACATATCATTCCATCCATAAGATAAAAAAATACTATAAATGAAATTTAAAACTGAACTTGTTCTGTTTTAACGACAAATCATAAGGTTTCCACAAGAGAAAATTGGCAGGAAGGATGAGGGAAGCTCAACCTAATCTGGATGCTTAGGACCACATTATTGCTACTATGTGCATTGCTTCCAACTGAGTTGGATCCTTTACTATGATTGCATACTATTACGCACAAACTTAGACTGTGCATCTACCACACCATTTACAAGCAAAACTGAGGGATGGAAGCACCAAAAGCTCAACTTTTCTTTGATTTGAGCTGTATACCAAGTAGAACAAGTCCCACCATAGTAAATGCAGACAAGATCGTGGATGTGTAGAAAAGAGCAAGTAATGCTCCCCTTAAAGACTGCAGCCAAACATTTAGAAATTTTGGGCATCAGATATCAGTAGTCAACAAAAACAAGTTGATTTGATGTGAGTGAAAAGTTATTGCAAAGCACCTTAGCAAGCTGCAAAGCATTGTCATTTGCATACTCCAAAGAACTCTCGGGAATGTTTTGAATTCCCTGAGCAATTTCCCAAGAAAGAATCCTATGTTCCATGTTTAAAAAAGATCTAAGTTTCCCGATCACAAACCTCTTTCTTATAAAAGTCAAGTTTAACAGGGAAAACTTACCCAAAAACAAATCCAATTACAGCCCCAATAATGGCTTTATCTGGTGTTAATTCAACCTGCAAATCTCCAAACTGCACTTGGCAACAGTTACTAATTTTGCAGTTTCAAGGTTTTAGTTTCTTATTACAGGAAACTTCCCATAACCAGAGACAGATTAATTACAGACCTTCAGCATCCTAGTTTCCTCTTTGGGTTGTTCATCTATTGCTGCAGTTGAACTAGCAGATAAAGCTCTCCCTGCTGCAATCATTGATTTTGCAATCTATGATGGTTAAACATTGCCAAATATCAGTATTACTTAGATAACAATAACTATTTCAAATGTGCTAACAAGGATTCTGTGTATTTATATAATTTGTTTAATCTGTGCACAGGGGTGATCTAATTGGATTGCTAACCTGGTCTATTTTTCCCAGACCTAGCAATAATAATAGTCTTTAAAAGCAAAAAGAAAATTGACTTGAACACTAACAAATAGTCAGAAAATTGATTTTCACTATGTTAGACTGTTATCAATTAGTCATTGCAGAAACATGTTATCTTTGGCATTTATGGCCAAGCAACGAAAAGTGTTCCTATACAAAGTTAATGCATCAATTAATACAAACTTCTAGTTGATATCAGTTTTACTTGTCACTGAATGGGCCGAAGTGGTTAGTAAGTAGTAACTGCTAAACCGAATCCTTTTTTTTTTTTTTTTGGTGCATTATGAAAACCGCAAACCCTCACCAGAGGTCAACACACTTCCATGTAAGAATTTTTCTTGATGTCTAGAGACTAAGTAATCGCACTTCAAACTATGAATATGAAGGAAAGATAACAACAAAGAATTGATTACAGAAAAATATTTTATGGTTCTTCGTTTTCCTCTTTTTTTTCCTAACAATAGCTTGGTATCCTAAATTTGTTTCAATACATGTTTTCGAAGAGAATAAATAATTATTTCAAAACAAACTAAACTCATATCATATAGAGGGTAAATGAACTCGTATCGTAACAAACAAGAAGACAAGTTAAATGATTAAAATTTAAAAGAACAAAAGTGCAGAACCCTTCATTCTGATTGGATATCAGTTAGTTATTCCCCAAAATATACCAAACATATTCTCATTACATTAACTTCTTGGAAGCCAGAGAACAACCAGCACAAATTGGGCAGTGTAAATACCTTTTGTGGCTCACCTTGGCCATACTGTCCCATTGATTGAAACCTTCTTCCAGCAGATACCAAACGCTTGCCAAGTGCTAAGCAGCAAAGAGAACAAAGAGATCTTCAAGCTACATCCCTTATAATCTTGGGGGAGGGATTTGTTTGGAGGGGTACCTTATTAAAAGCTCATTGATAAGTTGATCAAGGGTATACCTGATTTGGCAGTGCCTGACAAATTGGCCTCTATCAAAGGAAGCTTCGCCACTAAAGAGTGGGAGGTTGACGTGTCAGCAAGTTGCCATGCTCGAGAGAGGTTTAGCAATGTCTCTCCCAACTCTTGACCACACTGAGAAAGTATATTCATTCCCATTCAATATATTTTCTATTTTGGAATGGAAAATACACCAGACACACAAATTAGAGACATCTATCGGAGGCAATCAATGGATTAGCACTAGGTTACATACATGTGAACCTCAAAGGCTTCAAGATAACTTTCCATGGATATATACATTGTCAATGAGGAAAAGTTTTTAAAGGAAACCACTTGTGCAGGGACTGTTTCATCTAATAATTAACATTGAAAAACTCAATCTTAATTGGAATCTGAATTGTGCTTGCAGAGTAGGTAGTAATAACTAATAAGTACCAACCTCATCCAAGATAGGTCCGTTTGAAAGGTCGAAGGCGGCGTCGTTTAGCTTCATAAATCACAAATATGATTCCAAAGCAAAGGAACATTTTTAAATATGTTATCAATTAATAATGGAAACGATTACATGAAAATGCTGAGTGCAGACACAGCAAAAAGGATTGCACTGCACTTACGTCTAATCGAAGATCGCGGGGAAGCTGCGCAAAGTAATCAGTAGGAAGATCAAAACTGTCCTGCAACATAATCGCACATGAACTAATAAATTAGGAAATTTAAAATAAAAATGGATTTCAGTTGAAATTTGAAACCCACCCAGAAGTTTTTTTTTTTTTTTTTTTTTTGAATTAAAAGAAAAGCGCTAAATTAGAAGGATGGGAAATGAATGGCTTACAGCAATATCTTGGAGAAGAGCTTGAGGGTCAGGTTCAATGGATTTGGGCGACTCGGAGTCTGTTAGAGAAAAACGCACGGCGAGAGGTTTGGGAAGGAAAATGGTTTTGGTAGAAGTAGTAGAGGCGAATCTGAATGAAGTTAAGGAAGCGAATTGATGGGTGTAACCATGGGATAGAGGGGCTATTGAAGACCATAATTTGGCGAGTGGCGGAAGGAGATGAAGCGAAGCTGAAGCCATTGTTTTCTACCCAACTTGGATTCGATTGAAGCTATGAAACATTCAGTGTCAGCCACTGAAATTCCGACAGAAAATTTTAAATGTGCATGTAACTTATCTGTTAGCGGATAAAGTGTTTTGTTTTTGGGTTATATAAGAGTTATGTTTTGTTTTTATATTATAGAGATTCGTTTTTCGTGGCAGAGTTTTTTTTTTTGCTGCGGGCCCCATAAAATATTGTGAGTGTAAGAAAATTTGTATGATCATGTTAAATGATAGATGATAAACCTTTATTTTTATTTTTTATTAAGGAAAAATAGAAGACGCTCAATTTGTTATTTTTGGGACGTCTTTATTTAACCATCATATCAAATAAGATATCGTCTCTAATAATTTTAAAACAACAGAGACAATTTTTCATTTTTATTGGTATGCAACTTTCTAGTGCATTACAAATCAAAAACTAATTTATTAATGACTCTAGCAATACATTTTTACAGCCGATACTTAGTTTCACCAGAGATAGGCTTGTAGCTGATACTTCTTAAATGTATAAAACGATAGTTACACATCATCGTCATGAACTGTGTCCTTGCGCACACCTCTTCACTGGTATGTCGTGAAATGATGGAGAACGGATGAGAAGTCAAAAATCCATACACTTAACACAGAAAGTTGTGTAATAAAAAGCTATTCAGCATGTAAAATGATTTTGATTAATAATGGTGTGAATTGATTCCTGCATTACTTGGTTCATGCTTAAGCCCTTCGTTTCTGTTTCCTTTGAAACGAAAAAGATATCAGCGGGAAGGAGACGATGAAGAATAAGCAGCAGAAGCAAACCAACAAACAAGGCCCCAACGTCTTGAGAAGTTCATATGCCACATGGCGACATTAAACTAAAAACTACATTTGAACGAATACAGAACTAGTTTCAATCCAAGTTGAGTATCAAACCATGTCTTACAATGCTAGTAAACAGTATTCGCTGCTTAGCCATAAATTGAGAAAAATTAAAATCTAGCTTACAACACGAGTGAAATCAAATCCTGAGTCCGTGCTACTTTGTATGTAAAATAATTTGCAAAGTAAAATATAAGCTTGCGTTCTTGTATGGCTAAAAAAATGCTCACATATAATTTCTCACTCTAACAAGGCATGTTAGTAGATTTCTACAGGACCTTTTTCAGATGAAAGGGAGAACAGATTCCAGCTTGATGTTTAGTATTATTGTCAGCTTGCAACCTTTGCAACCTTTCTTTGCTCACTCTGACCTGTTAATGGGCACTGCATCTCTGTCCAACTTATTGGAACCATCGTTGCACCTAAACAGAAAGAAAGTATAACAAGTTGAGGCACACTGAACTCGATCAGGTATATCCTAGGGAATGATAGTGATATATAAAACATCATTCCATGGTGTGTGTGCAGTCACATAAGTTTAAATGAAAAAATCCGTTTCAAAATTGCCCAGCATCTATATGAAAATCCCTACTGATAATAGGTGCTCAGCCCCTGCAAATATACAACTTGTAATACAATTATTAGATTTTACTTCAGTGCTTGCTATAAATAAGATGAAACAGCATTAAGTACATAGGACATAAGGGAGCAATTAATGTGAGAATGCATGAAAAGCTAAACGTCAAACAGTTCACCAGACTAAATTTCAAGTGGAATCTAAACCATTTCCAAGATTATCTCTAGTTGATTCCTTTCATTCATAACTAATTAATATTCCAATTCAAATCATGACAGCAATCCAAAGCACTAATAAGGTAAAACCTACATGCACTACTAAACTATTCCCACATGCTCAATGATAACTGTTACTGTGTTTACTACTAACTGATAAATTGATGCAATTTACTCATATCTGGGACACATTTCGGGGAACATCCAAACTATTCTCGTCAAATTTAAACATGCATTTAGTTCCCTTGGGCTTCAGCATTACTAGACCTATCACCCTAATAAAAGTTCCATCAAGAGAAATCAACGACCCAGCAATAGTACAAGTTGAACATATCGGACTTAGAGGAAGCTTCCTTTAACCCCAAATGCACTTCTATTGTTCTTAATTTCTTATTGCATTACTTCCCAAAGAAAAACAAGCAGAAGAAAAACCATAGTCACTAAATAGACAAAGTAAAGGAACCAAAAAGAAAGCTGCCACATAATCAACTAGACTCGAGTAACACAACAACCTATATAAAAAAGCAGTCACATAAATCACTAACATAAACTACCAGCAACAAACTGCAATCACTTGTGACTTATGAGGCTGCAACTCCCAGAATATGAGCACAAAACTCACCAGCAGTGCTTTCTGCAGAGACAACACCAAGTTCATTCTTTGCCGTCGACAGAAAGTACGCCCGGGAATCTCCAAGAGAAAGCTGATAAAAACGGATTGAGTTAAGGTGCTTTTCAAGTAGCAACCAATTGATGCATAAGAGCAATTTGAAAAAAATTCAGTGATCAACTTGTTAAAACTCTTAAAGCAGCAATAATAACAATACCACAAGAGCTCTAATAATGTCACCGGGACGAAAAGCTAAGTGCATATCTACTTTATCAATCTCAGTTGCTCTTACATCTTGCTGCCTGTCAAAACAAGAATTATAAACTTGAACATTTTAAAACACAAAACATGATTGATTATTAGAACTCCAAAAGTTAAACAACATGATATATATACATATAGATACCTAATGATGCCAGTAAATTTTTCTCTAACAGACTTTTGTCCAACACACACAATATCAGCTGAAGCGGACCTAGCCATTACTTTGGTGACACGTGCAATGACAATAGATCCAGGCTCTGGAACAGGTCCATGAGCCTTGTGACCAGTTACTTCAACGGTAGGTCTCTGTATGATAGAATCATAGAAATATAGTTCAGTAAGAGCATACAACTATAATTACAGGCTCAACGAAGCAGTTAATAATTTGTTTGGTGGATTCATTCTATTGTTTTGTGCCCTAAACACTAAACCCTACCTGGTCAGGAGATTCCGGCGCCGGAGGTATTTTACGGAGGAAGCCAGTTAGGGTGGCGTAAACGGTGTTGTTGTGAAGCGACGCGTATGCTCCTCTTCCGGCTTTCACATCCCAACTTCGACCCACCACTTCTCCTGGTGTTACCATCACTGCTTCTTTCTCTTCTTCCATTAACACACTCTTCTTTTCTCTTCAAATTTCAAAACCACTCTTACACACTCTTCACCCTCACCCAATTAGCCTTCACTATTCTGGGCTAAGTCACTGAGTCCAAATCAATTTCTTGATGGACCGGCCCCTTTGGTGTTTTTTTTTTTTTTTTTTTTTTTAAATAACAGTATACTTTGATTCAATTCGGATTAATTTATATTAGATATGGCTCCTCCAGCCTAAATAAAAGTATATTTATTTTTTAGGTAAATAAATAATTATTTATTTATATTTATTTAATTTAAAAATTAAATTACTTTTAATTCACTAAAAAATTTAAGAATAAATACACCCATACTTGATTGTTAATGTTAGAAGTATTTAAAAAATTAAAGACGGAAAAACCCAAAAACATAATTAAATTAGAGCAGCTTTCTGATCCAAATTTTAAAATAGTTCGATCCAATATGGGCTGGAAATTTTATTTGTTTCTCAAATTATATTTTATCTAATAAACTTTCATATTATGTACACTTATTTAAGAAATTTCTTATTATATTTCAAGTCAAATTCAATCTGAATTTTTTTTAATTGTTCACTTTGAAATATCTTTTTTCATTTATCTTAAAATTAAAAATATGACCCGGCTAATCAATTTGATAAAAAATAAATAAATTAGAATCTGATAAATCATGCTAAGGCTTGTTAATTTTTTTTACTATAAGCAACCTGAATTGATAATTTGGCTTTTATTTTAACAATTCTACCTGCCGAAACTCACATAATAATACAGGTGCAAACTAATTTTTGCAAAACTAATTATACAAGAGCTTGAATCCTTTATACAAGCTTATTTATTACTGAAACCACCTCTCGTAATTACAATGTTATTTGGTTAATATCTCATCATTAATTAATTTTTGGTAAAAAATGTTTATCATTTTAAATTACATAACTTATATTCTTTCACTCTTGCAAAGATGTGAAACCCACGCCTTTATTTTTTTATCAACTCTCTCCTCCTTTATCTATCTTTTTCTCTTTCTTAAAATGATACAACTTTACATCCTCTAAAATAACACACACTTTACCCTTAATTTTTACATTTGTCTATGAGAAAATATTCAAAAATATTTTTTTAATGAAATGCTTTATTTTTACTTTTGACAGTGATGTGACTACTAGTCCATGTGAAAGGATAGCTCCGGGGGTTTGGTATAGGAATCTCGGTTTTTAAAAATATGATTTTTATATAAATTTAAAATTTAGAAAAATTCAATTTTCTAGGAATTCTGACGAAGACCACTTAACAAACAGCCCTATATTTCGTTCGTTGCGTATGAAACTTGAAAAAGAACGGGTTGGGTTATCTTATGTTAATGCCAAAACAACCTGGGCCATTAAGAGGTCACTGCTTCTTAAATTTTCCCATTCAGAAATCATCAATTTCTCACAGGCACACAAGCATGAGTGCCATCATTTCTTATCTTTGGTTCAGTTTCCAGTACTTCCGTCCAAGAGACGACACTAGTAAAAGAAGACAACACGCATTTTTAATTTCTAGAAATAACCCATCGTTGAAATTAAAGACCCTTTTTTTTTTACAAAAAAGAAAGACCCTTTTTATATACGGCAAATGACAATTCAGCTCAAAGATGCATATTGATATTGATATTCCCCTCTCCAAGCAAGGGCAAGAATATTTCAGGGGTACCCTTTATCAGTGCAAAAGGAGCAAACTTTAACACAGCGGAGCAAATTGGCTCAGCACATCGTTTCGTAAATTTTGAGCATCAATTCCTAATAAGTAAAGGAGGCATGCCATTTTGCCACGCATATTTGCACGTGTAATAAAGCGCTAGATATTTTTTTTGTGATAGAGAAAGAAATAAAACCTGAGATTTTTAAGGTTGTGGTTGTGGGATCACATGCAAAAAGATCAAAACTAAAGGAAGAGCATCATTATATATACCGTTTTCACACGAATAAATCTTTGGTGCTACTCTAGTCCAAAAATTCAGTGACTCCCACCAATTGAAGCATTACATATCATACGAAAGAGAAAAAAATTGTCAGAGAGAAAAACATGTAATATTTCTATTAATGAGATGTACTGAATCTTTGATGCTATAGCAGCAAAGATTTATTCGTTTGCACACAGCATCTAGTTCGGATACATTGCTAGTAGACTACAATGGTAGGATTCACATTTATTAGTTCATTTTTCTGGTGAATATTAAGCACGATGAACAATAAAAAAATTCAAATATATTTAGTTCTAGTATCAATCAATTGGAAGACTCGAA
>JAVKPL010012888.1:0-66235 GCA_032173675.1 Gastrolobium villosum | reverse complement strand
CATGCCATTCGGGCTGAAAAATTCGGAGCCACGTATCAGAGGATCAATGAACCAGGTCTCTCGGATCAGTTGGGTAAAAACGTGGAGGTATACATTGATGATATGATTGTCAAATCAGCCGGCATGAAGTACATATTCAGGACTTGGAACAAACATTTCGCAAGTTACGACAACACCGCATCCGTTTGAATCCAGCAAAGTGTGCTTTTGGAGTTTTTGCAGGAAAATTTCTGGGCTTCATGTTAACACACCGGGGTATAGAGGCCAACCCGGATAAATGTGGAGCCATATTGCAGATGACGGCCCCGAAAAGTAAGAAAGAAATACAGCAATTGACTGGAAGGCTGGCATCCCTCACCCGTTTCTTACCTCGGTCAGCGGAGACAGCCCTTCCTTTCTTTAAACTGCTGCGAAAGGAAGTGCAGTACGGATGGAGTACAGATTGCGAAGTCGCATTCCAGGAGATCAAGAGGAGATTATCTTCTCCACCCATTCTGGCCAAACCCAAAGAACAAGAAACTTTAATCCTTTACTTGTCAGTTGGGGAGTTGGCGGTCAGCTCGGTCCTGGTGCGAGAAGACGATGAAGGCCAACAACCCATCTACTTTGTAAGCCGACTCTTACAAGGAGCCGAACTGCGGTACCAGCGGTTAGAAAAGATAGCTTTTGCACTCCTCACTTCGGCCCGCCAACTTCGAGCATACTTCCAGGCTCACAAAATCCTGGTTCGGTCCGATTTCCCAATCCGACAGATACTGCACAAGCCGGACTTAGCAGGCAGAATGATGAGCTGGGCCATCGAACTATCCGCGTTCGACATCACATTTGAGAACCGAAAGGCAATCAAATCACAAGCTCTGGCCGACTTTGTCCGCGAATTAACCTCGGCACCACATATCTCTCGTGATAATTTGGATAAATGGACCATATATGTGGATGGATCCTCTAATTCAAAAGGAAGTGGAGCCGGGGTCATAATAGAGAATCCGGACGGAGTAGCGGTTGAATATTCCATGAAAATGGACTTTGAGACCTCGAACAATCAGGCGGAGTATGAAGCCTTCATAGCCGGCTTGCTCCAGGCTAAAGAGCTTGGAGCCCGGAAGGTCAGGATCTACAGTGATTCCCAGTTGGTCACTTCGCAGGTCGAGGGCAACTATCAGGCAAAGGGACCCCTGTTGGTGAAATATCTGGAGCATGTCAAGCAGGTAATGGCACACTTTGAGGAGGTGGAAATCAGCCACATCCCAAGGAACGCAAATAACAGGGCGGACATATTATCCAAGCTCGCCAGTACGAAAGGATGGGGCAATTACAGAACCGTCATAGAGCAGAACATTCCCGAGCCGACCTGCATGATGCACATCTCACAGGTAGACGATTGGCGTAGCAACATAATTGCATACCTTGATGGGGGTACTGTGCCCGAAGAAAAAGCTGCGGCCAGGAAACTCATCCGGGATGCCGCATCATATACCTTACTTGAAGGGCAGTTGTATAAAAAGGGGATCTCAACTCCCCTACTCAAATGTGTCAACTCAGACAGAGCACAGTATGTTTTATCCGAAATACATGAAGGGATTAACGGCCAGCATGTCGGTGGGAAAGCCTTGGCTCGGAAGGCACTTCGTGCCGGCTACTTCTGGCCGTCCATGGCAAAGGATGCGAAGGATCACGTACAACAATGTGACGAATGCCAAAGGCATGGTAAAAACCTCTTGGCCCCACCTGAGGAGCTGAACTTTATTACGGCTCCATGGCCGTTCTACAAATGGGGAATGGACATTCTGGGGCCGTTTACAGCAGCAGAGGGTCAGCTTAAATGGTTGATAGTCGCCATTGATTACTTCACCAAGTGGATCGAGGCAGAGCCAATTGCTTCCATTACCTCGGCCCGAATACAGCGTTTCTTAGAAAGAAACGTAGTATGCCGTTTTGGTATCCCGGCGGAAATTGTAACGGATAACGGCACCCAGTTCACTAGCAAAGGGTTTCAAAACCTTATGGCTGGGTTCCATATCCGGCACAGATTTGCCTCGGTGGAACACCCTCAGACTAATGGGCAGGCTGAAGCAGCTAACAAGGTTATAGTTGAAGGCTTACGCCGACGTATGGAGCAATCCGCTAAAGGTAAGTGGGTAGAAGAGCTCTACTACGTTCTGTGGGGGTACAGAACCACGGTTCAAACCTCGGTGGGCGAATCTCCCTTCAAACTCACATATGGATGTGAGGCCATGATCCCAGTGGAGTTAGGGGAACCATCTTGGAGAAGAGTTCAAACTCTTACGCAAACAGAAAAGGATAATAATGATAAGGTGGCGGTTGAGCTTGACCTAATAGAAGAAATCCGAACTATGGCGTACTGCAGAAACTACGCGGCCAAGCAACTGGTGGCTAACCGGTTCAATAAAAAGGTGCGACCTCGGTCATTTGAAGCTGAGGAGTTAGTCCTGCGAAGGGCGGATATAGGAGGGCGAAACGCGTCACAAGGAAAATTAGCCCCAAGATGGGAAGGACCGTTCAGAGTCAAAAATAAATTGTCCAAAGGAGCTTACGTGCTAGAAACTCTGAAAGGAAAACAGGTGGCAAGGACATGGAATGCAGATAAGTTGAAAAAATATTACAGTTAAATCAAATGTCTTGCTTGCACAATGCAAAAACGATGTTTTCTTTTATAACTTTGCAATTCAATAAATTCCGCATTTCTATTATTTATAAGTTGTGTCCAACTTTGATAATTTATGCAATGAATGCACATTCCGACGTCTGGAAACCAGCGTTGCAAGAAATTGAACCCGCCGTTGCAAAAAAGAAACTCGGTTGAGTGTTCATTTCTGAACTAGAATCCAAGCTTCACAATCCCATGTTAAATGGGAAGTTCTGAATTCTAGATTAAAATCCGAAGTTATGGGAACCCAGCCGGCCAAATAGGCCAGAGCCGAGCGTTCTAACCCGGGTTAACAAATCGAACCCGCCAACTTGGTTGAGAGTTCGAATGTAAATTGAATCCGCGATAGATGAACCCGTTGGAAGTTCAAAATACGCGAAGAAAAGAACTAGGCCCGGGTGTTTGAACCCGCCTTGCCTAAAGGGCAAGGTTGAGAGTGCTAACCTTGGCCCATTTATGGAAAATGGGAAATTGTGCTGAGGGGACGCCCTCGCACGTTATCTCGGCTAAATTCAAAATCCGGCAACAAAACTCGAAACATACGAGACAGATATTGCAATTAAAACAGATAAATACACAATTAATTCTATTTTTGAATTAATATCAAATTAGACCAAAAAGTGTTTATACAAAAAAAAGCCGGGATGACAACGGCATATTACAAATTACGGGGTATTCCCCCTCAAATTTGGCTGAGAGCCGGAATCCGGCTGCCGATCTTCCTCCTCCAAGACAGGGACAAAACCTTCCCCATCCGCTGCAATTGGCTCCTCGGCTGCCGAGTGGAAAATTCCGCCGCTAATATAGCCATAGCAATCCAGCTGATCCAGGTTAAGAGACGCTTCAGGGTTAAAAAATTTAACCTGGTTCACCGCATTGTTGAAAGCGGAACCAACAGCATTTTCAAGTACTGTCTGGCTTTGATCATAATCAGCCTGCAACTCCTCCTGCTGCGCCCTCAGCTGTTTAAGTTGAGAGGCCATCTCCTCATGCGCAGCCTCCGCCTTTGACAGCATGGATAGCTTGGCTTTGACAAACCTTAGTATGGCATCCTTGCCACTTTCCACTCCGCAGCAATCCGAGACAGCATTCAAGTCGGCTTGCGAATTTTTCACTGACAGACTGAGCTTGGCCACATCAGACTTCAGAACTTGATTTTCCTGCCTTAGCTCGGCTAGCTGACTCTGCATGTTATCCTTCTCGGATAGAATTTCGGAGTGCTTCTCGAGCAGGAGGGAGTACGGTTTCATCAAGGAAGCCGCCTTGAAAAGATATTGCTCGGCTTTCTGCAGCTCGTCCGCTTCGGCCTTCGAAGGAGCAGGAGAGCCATAGAAGGAAGGAGGAGCGCGGGTCACGCCACGCAGCTCGGCAGTGACCCCCATCTCCCATAATGAACCCCTCCTTAAGCCAGCAGGCAGGGGAGAGGGTGGGGCGCTACCCCTTGCAACAGATACCACGGCCCGGGTGGTGCCGCCAGTAGTAAGGGGGGTCTCCTCTGGTTCCCCATCCAACCAGTTCTCACCATCATTGGTCAGATCCAAGATGGAGGTGCCATGATGGGGCTCAGGGTTGGATGAACCCGCACCCAGGGAAGGAGCAGCAACCTTCATTTTCTTTGAGGGGGGGGGGGGACGGGCTACACCCTTGCCCCGCAAAACCCGGCAATAATCAGGCACGTCATCCGAGCTGGGGTTCATGGTTAAACCTGGCAAATAAAAGAAGCAAGGTTACCAGCATAATCAAGGACATATCAGACTCCAAAGCAGGATAAAAACGACAAGTAAATGAAAAAGGAAAAAAGAAAACAATGTTGAAAAGCATACTGGGCTGATCGCTTGCAACATAGGACTTAGCAACCAAGGACGCAGCACTCATATGACCCTGGGTATGGATATGGGTTAGCAAGGTCTTGACATTGAGCTTCTCCTCGGTAGATAAGGGCAGCCTGTAATCAGCCGACTTGCGAAGGTAATGTTGATGGGACCAATATAATGGGAATTTCCCCTCATCTTTTTCCCCAACAAACCACGGCTTCTCACCGGCTTCGGCCACGACCTTGAAGTACGCGCCTTTGAAGTTTTTTAAGGAGTCACTGTATACAGAAAACAACCTCCTAGACGGCTTACTAATACGACCCCGGATGCTGGCCCAACCCTTCAACTTGGGAGGTTCAGAACCGGAGCGTGGGGTATAAATATTAAAAAAATACATAAACAGGGCAACGGAACAGTTAACGGACAAGGATACGCAGAGTTGCTCGAAGGCAACAATATATGCCCATCTGTTAGGGTGAATTTGAGTGGGAGCTAAAAGGAAATGGTTTAGAAGACATATAATAAAGGGGGAAAAAGGAAAGCGAATACCGATCTTTGTGATCAAATCTCGGTAAAAGAAGAAAAAGGGAGGCTCTTGCGGATTCCGACCTGAGCACACTGGCTCATCCTCCGCTGGGCAGAAGGTATTAAAACCTATCGGGTTACCAATGGGTAGCCCGGATATTTCCTCTGTGGTCAGGGAGGACCTAAAACTAAGGACTTCCTGGGTCACCCAGGGAAATTGCCGGCGCAGACTGACACCCACCGGGGCAGAACCTTCTTCAACTACTGCAACCTCGGCTTCCAGCTCGTGATTAGATGAGGTAGTCTCCACGTTGAGTTCTGCAGAAGGGGACTCCATAAGAACCTAGAACAGCAAAATGGGTGGATTAAAAACAACAAAAGAAGCAAAGTACACGCACCTGAGTTAAATAAACTACAGTGTGAAGAGCTCGAAGAACTATCTGAAGAGGTCATGGGAACTGAAGTTCTAAGTCCGACATGGTGAGAACAACTGCCTAAGACTAGGTTCGCCATGAAGTCATTACCATTCCCAATAAATTGCGCGCTGAGATGAACGCAATTGAAGCATGGATTTGGATTCTGGGAAAGGGAGGTCGATGGTAGGGGCTGAACAGAGGACGGATTCAAGAAAACTTGATCTTGGGGACCAGTGATGAGAAAGGAAGACGACCTAGGTCTATCATCTAAGGAAAGGTTGGCGCTCGTGGGCGTACAGCCCGCGGTACGGTTAGAAGGCAAGGACCGACCTCGCCTCGAGGATCGAGACCGCCCTTGACCACTGGGACGAGATCCCACTGGTGGACAGCGTCCAGAGCCAGAAACACGACGACGACGCTCGGGCCTAGAAGCCGGCAGCCGACGTCCACGGCTAGAAGAGGCACCTTGGCCTCGAATCACCTCCTCCTCAGTAGCTCTAGCTTCCTCCTCTGCCAAGATTTCGTCACTCCGGCCGAAAACACGAGGACAAGTGGCCCTCCTATACTCATAAGGAATTCCCTTATCCATATTGGAAACTTTTCCAGACAAGAGCAACAAACGTAACCAGCGACAGTAAGAAAACCGAATGTAAAGAGGACGAATGCGAATACAGACTAAATGCGGTAATGAAAGCAATAACCACAGGAATGCAAGCAACAAGCAGTAATGGAAGGCAAGGAGATAAAAAAGGTCAGAAAACTCATACTTACAGAGCAAGTGACGCTAAAGTACCGAACGGAGAAGATTGATGCTTCCAGAAAACCTCGAGACACAAATGTCACAAATCGCAAATAAAGTAACGAAAGAAGCAGAAGGGGAAGAAAGGGGGGGAAGCGTCAGTAAAATAGGAAGAGGGGAGAAGTTCAAGAGATATGACCCGCGAAAACGAAAAGGCAGGGGCAAAAGCGTAAATGCAAAAGCAAAAAGCACCTGACAAGACAAAACGATTGATATCTGTACAGTCGCAGTCGCATTAAATGCCAAGACGGCGCACAGATAATCAAACGATACGCATCATGATGGCTTGAAACACGTGGAGGATGACCGCAAGATGAAAAACTGGCATGTGAATTCATATCGGCTATACAGCCGAGATGTCTCAGGTCAGATGATTAACGCAACTCGGCAGCCAGATAACTCAGCCTACCGAGCTGGGGGGCAACTGTTATGGGCTAGACCTAGGCCCACTATGCACCTCGGCCCGAAGCCCACATTGCACCTCGGCCAGCCACCAAACCCTAGAGCCGAGCTATATAATGCAGGTAAAGCAGAGCAGTAAGGTACACATTTTCTAATCCTAAACACTATAGATCACACACACACCTTGAAGGCATACGCCTAGGTCAGTGTCAGTGATCCACGTTCCTCCCAGATACCTAATCTATAGGCATCTAGAGAGAAACACTGGTATCCAAGATCAATCATCCAACCTACGTTGGACACATCTGCCAACAGGCAGAACACAACCCAAAAACTTAAGCTGTTGGGTGAGGCTACATTAATGATTTTTTTATATATCTCAGCACTATTGTTCGTGTCTGTCCAGCTGCTTCTGAAGAATTATGTGAACATATTTCAAAATATAGAAAACTGTTTGGTGTTGAGATAAACTCAGCTGACATCAACTTGCCAAATAAATTGTGTTAGTCCTTAACAAATATGGTAGAAACCACTTGTCAATAAATAATCATCTAAAAAGTCTGTGTTGAATTGCCATTAAGTTATGCCAATTATTCCATTGTCAAACCTTCTACTACAAAAGCAACAAACAGGAACTTTATATGTACACAAAGTTATCACCAACCATTATTTTAAAATTTCAAAAATTGATTCTGCTTCTGACAAAGACCAAATTTCTGCCATGATCATCCCCTCATCTTTTTGTCATGTGGTATGTGATTTTTATCATTCAAGTTCCAATACTTTGTCTTCTTCACTTCCTAAAAATTATTGATTATTTATCATGAGGAGAGATATTCTTACTATCAAAATTTTCTACTACCAACTTACTACCTATCTAATCACCATTTTCTCTTTTTTCAAATTTTTTTTAACATTCTCTCTCTTTGATTCAATGGTGATTAGATAGGTAGTAAGTTACTAATAGAAAATCTTGGTAGTAAGAATATCCTCTCTCATTTAATATATTGATGGTTTATGCCAGGATTAGTTGCGGGGAAAACTTGTTGGAATATTGAATTTCCAAAAGATCATATTCGGGTGAAGAGTTTTGATGCTGAATTAATTGATGAAAATGGAAATTTCATACCTTTGTATGAAACTTAATTACCTTCATCATTGGTTTGCGATAAGATACTTTGAAAATATTGCAATGTCACTCAACTGAGAGGGTTCTACTGTTACCTACGAAGGTTTTATTTTCAAGAG
Organism: Gastrolobium villosum; assembly: GCA_032173675.1. Taxonomy (NCBI): domain Eukaryota; kingdom Viridiplantae; phylum Streptophyta; class Magnoliopsida; order Fabales; family Fabaceae; genus Gastrolobium; species Gastrolobium villosum. Next base: position 58,363 of record JAVKPL010012888.1, on the reverse strand, counting down.
AAACGAAGGTATGTACCGCGATTATATTCTTCCACATTATTGGGGCCTTGGAGTTGAATCACGAGGAATACCTTATGACATTCCAAATCCTTTTGCGGTAGAACTGGGTGACCCTCCTGAAATTCTAGATGGTAACAAAGAAATTGTTATTCAACTTATTGGCCATTGATACACGTGGTGCACAAGATAAGAAAGGCTTTTCAATGCAAATTTGACCTTTTTAACCTCTTGGAGGACTTTTTTAATGTCACAAAGGGCATTTATGGCAAACCATTGAGCCCATATTATAAGGGAGGACTCTTTTGTTCCCGGGACAATTTTCAACGCAAAATGAAATAGGGTTTTCAAGGCCCAACGAAAAAGCTTTCCCTAAAATACAAAAGAAGAAGGGTATACTTGATTCTACCGACCAAATGGAATCAAATGACTCCCAATAATTAACCTATAAGTGTCAGTTAAATAAGTTATTCAATACGCTTTATAAGTAAACTTCTCAATTTCAACAAATTTCTAAAACAAAATAAAAATGTTTATTACCTTGTTGGGAGTAACATATATGTCTTAATTTATTGAGGATTTTTTTGTATTGCATAATTTTTTTTCCAACAAAGACACTAGGAAGAGTAAGAGAGAGAATAATAAGGGAGAGAGAAAACATTTAAAGTGAATCCCACGTGAGATTTGTGTCTGTCAAGAGCTTATTTTTTCTTATACAACATAAGAAAAATAATTCCCTTATTTCAAACAGATTATACTATACCAGCAAATGGTAAAGAAGACTCCTCCATGTCTAGAAAATAAGAATCCCAGTGAAAAATAGTGGTTATATGATCTACGCAACTAGGGGTGGTAAACGAGCCAGGGGCCTTTCAGGGGCCTTTGGCTCGGCTCGTAAAAACCTGAGCTCGTTTAATAAAAGCTCGTGTTGGAACCAGACTTGGACTTGTATAAAAGCTCGTTTAATAAAAAGGCTTCAGGCTCTAATTCATAAGCTCGGCCTTATAGCCTCCCAGGCTAGCCTAGTCTATAAATATTTATTTATATTTTTTATACTACTTGTAATAACTCTCTCTCTCATCAATTTATTTCACCCCATTTTATTGGTTTAACAGACTTTTTGAATGATTTTGTTCTATATTATGCTATTTGGATATATATTGAATTTATGTATATTTATGGAATTACTAGTGTTGTTCTATATTATCCTTCATTCTCCTTCACACAAACAAACCCACAAAAACTCATTCGTTCCACTGTGCACTGCTTGTTTGTGTCAATTTAATTTTTAATTTTTATTTTTGTTGGCACTTTTTTTTATAATGGGCTAAGATAATATAGCTTGTTATCTACCTTCTCTCACTTTAATTTTTATTTATTTATTATAGACTTTGTAAATTATTGCTGCAAATTGGAAGCTAAAGTTTCTATCTGGAAATTGATTTTTTGTGGAATTTTGTTCTCTTATTTTTATTCTTTAACAGGCTAAGACAAGCTTCACACAGGCTTTTATTTTTTGTAAATAAACCAGGCCACAGGCCAATATTATATTCGTGACAGGTAACAGGCTAAGGCCAGTCGGACACGTTTAAATACAAGATTGGCCCGTTAAGATCAAAGCTCGGCTCGGCTCGGCCCGTTAACACCCCTATACGCAACAACTTATTTGCATTTAAGTGTTGTTAATGCAATTTTGTATTGAGAGGTTAGTCTTCATAATTCCTACTAATTTTTTTTTATTTTTTATTTGGTAAGCATAATTCCTACTAACTTAAGTTCTAGGTTAAGTTTTATATATATAGGAAGAGATCTTTTGACAATGATTTAGAAGTCTTACTTATCATCTTAGCCTTTGATATAACTCAATAATTAATGAATAATTAATTGTACTAAAAAAATTAATAATTAATTAATTCATAACTCAATAAATTATAACGGTTAAATGGACAGAAATAAAAGATTAAGATAGGAAGTAATATTTCTAACGGAATTAAAATATTTCTCTTAATACATCTTTACTAATAAGATTTCTAGTTTTAATTTATTTAGAATGGGAGGACTCTACGAACCATAACACAAAAATATGGAAGGGGAAAGGAAGCACGAAATGAGAAAGATTATGTTGTTGGAATGTCCATTTGTTACTCAATACCAGATTAAGGGTGAAACATTGATACTAGAATCCAGATATGAAAGTGGCTTTCGCACCGGAGCTATGGTACATTTCTACATCTATTTGGCACACCATGCTACCGCCCCGACATATAGGGGTTGTAAATGAACCACAGGGGCCTTTGGATCAGCTCGTGAAGGCCTGAGCTTACATGTCTAAAGTTGGTTGTAGGAACCGGGCTTTGACTTGTATAAAAGCCCGTTCAATAAAAAGGCCTCGGGCTCCAATTCAAAAGCTCGACCTTAGAGCCTCTCAGGCTGGCCTAGTATATTTATTTTTATTTTTATTTTATCTTTTATACTGTTTGTAATAGCCATCTCTCTCCCCTCAATCCATTTCACCTCATTTTATTGATTAAACAGACTTTTTGAATGATTTTGTTCTATATTATGCTATATTATGCTGTTTGGATATATATAGAATTTATGAATATTTATGAAATTACTAGTATTATTGATTGTATATTCTCTTTGAATAAATTTTTGTTGTCATATTTTTTTTTAATAGGCTAAACCAGGCTTTTATTTTTTTGTAAATAAATTAGGCCACATGCCGATAATTATATTTATAACAGGTAACAGGCTTGGTCAGACTAACACATTTAAACACAGGCTTAACCTTTTAAAACCAAAGCTCGGCTCGACCCGTTAACACCTCTACCGACGTATACGTCATAAGTTATTAGGATATTAATCGGAGATATGTGTATATCAATTTTTTTTTTGGTATAACCATGTGTATATCAATTTGATTGTTGAATTCTTTAGCCAACTCCTTTTGAATTCAAATTTTCTTTATTTATTTAAACAATTATAATATAAAATTGTTAATTTTAAATAATTTTTTTAAGGATAATATTTCTCTCACGTTGCATAAGAGAGAAATATCTTCCTATACTCACATTAATAATTGAGCTACTATTTTTTTTTCTCTCTTGGTGAGCCCTATAATAGTATGTAAGTGTAGAAAAATATTTTTCTTTTATGCAATTTGAGAGAAAAATTACTCTTTTTTTAATTAACTTGTATTGAAATTTGAATTAATTTAATAAAATTTAAAAAATAATTCTAAATTAAAATATATTAATACTTATTTTTAAAAAACATTTAGTTAAATTTGTAAAAAAAAAAATTATAATAATTTTGAGCTTATAGACCAGCTCGTTTTGGGCCAGACTAAATTTAACTGAATTAAGTCGGAAAAAAATTACCCTTTTCAATTTTTAAAGCCCAATCTATTGTCGAGTTATTCGGGCTGGGCTATTGGGCTCAATACATGTTATCGCTCGTGTATTTATAAGATTTCATTATTAATTTTAAAATTTCCTATTAGAAAAAAAACAAAAAAAAACATAGGGACATGGATAATTGAACTTTTTAAATTTAGATTTTTTTTAAAAGAATTAATTTTATTATATAAGTTATTTTTGGGTTTTATTTTTCTTATGTTGCATGAGACAAGTTGTCTCATGCAACACACAGAGAGTGGGTGGGACCCACTAAAAAGGAAGAGAGAAAATTAAAAAGTGGGTCTCACTCAATTTTTTTTTGTGTTGCATGAGACAATTTGTCTCATACAACATAAGAAAAATAAAACCCTTTATTTTTATGACTTTCTTTTTTAAAGTTAATTTTTTATTTTATTTTATTGGAATGTCACCTTTACTGAGTTGTATTTTCTTTTTCAGAAAAGCTGATCTAATTATCGTAATTTTTTTTATACATTTTTTACTTAAAAAATATTGTTTTACTTTTAAAAAGTAGGAAGGTTATAATTACGACCTATTTTTATGTAAACCTTTTATAACCATAATCTTAATCATTGATTTCCGCCATTCAACGGTTATTATTTTCATAAATTAAATTTATTAATTAATTATTAATTCACAATAAATGATAACCGTTGATTAACGGAAATCGACGATTAAGATTATAGTTATAAAAAATTGTAAACAAAAAATAGGAATACAATAAAACAAACTTATTAGGCCGAATATCATAAGGGAACAAGGATAAACAATTTATTAAAACCACAAAAGAGAAAACAACGTCGTGTAATCTCTCAAGTGACATTGCTTCACTTACATACACCACAAGGGTTAAAGAAACATAACTAGTGACGATAGGTTCAGAGTCTCCATATCTTATTCAAGAAAACAACAGGTTATGGAGCTTAACTAATGTACTACATTGGATCAGGGAATGTAGAACATTGGATTAGGCAGCTTAAAGGTTCTATCTCCTTTGTGTTTTCCCAGAAGATCGGTCCATTGGTCTCCTGTGTTTCCAATGATTCTGTATCCTTCTTCCACCAGCTTCGTTCTCTCTGCTGTTTTGTATTCTTGTGATGTTTTGCCTGCATATTTCGATTTATCCCTGCGTCCACAAATTATTTGTTTTTAGATAAGGAAACCTTTTTTTTATTTTAACCTTCAAAACCTTATCCACTACATTGTTATGAAAAAAATCTCAACCCACATATTTGTTTAGTATTATTCGTGAGCATATACTCTTCCCTCACTCAATTATTCCTTTTCATATTTAATTTTATTCATGAGCACTTGTCCTCTTACTCATTATTTATTTTATGAATGTGGCATTTAAGTTTGTATTTATAACCTCACCTAGCGATAGCCCCAATCCTATCTCATTCAAGTGTTTTGTCCTCTTGTATTTCTTTAATCACACCAGACAACAGAGCGCATTTAATTTTTGTACGTCCACAATAATTTTGGCTAAAACCATGATTGAGTATATCATATGGACCTGACCAAAAACATAATAAAATCTATTTTATTTAGATTATGTGATTTTTTTTTCACGTGTCACAGAATAATTAACTAAATACATTTGAATTTTTCTATGGACGTTTGGTACAAGGTATTTATTATGATTTTCAGAAAATTGAATTTTTCTAAATTTTTAATTTTCAAATATTATCGTAAACTAAATATTTTCATCATATTTCTGAAAATCGAGATTTTTGATAAAAAATAAATTTCTACTCTATCAAACGTCCCTTAAGTTCGGTGGATTTAATCTAATAAGTATTTATTTTAATGATTGCGGACTTTTCAAATGAGAATCCAGATACAATCTAGCTTTAAGGTTTTTAATCATATAAATTTTGTATAGAATGTTTTTAATTATCTTTTAGTTATAAGACACGTATCATCCAATTTATGACATTTAATAAATTATTCTATGTAGGCTCTATAAATTTAAGACATGTTTTTCTATTATCTTTTATTTCATATACCATGAGAAAAATCAAATTCATTATTTATATGAACAATTGATAATTCTTTTACTTTATTTACTATGAGTTTTCTAATTTTAAATAATTGTGAAAAGAATACTTTAAAGTATTACAAAAATAACTTAAAAAAAGTATTAAAAAAATAATAACAACACACTATCTTAACTGAAAAGAAAAAATTAAAAAGGGTTAGAAAAATAAGTGCTTGACATTTTCACGCTTAAGTGGGCAAATTAGTTCATCGTAAGATACTTGTTGACGTTGGTATTCCAAAAAAAAAAGATACTTGTTGACGTTAAACTTAAGTGCATTGTTGACATAATTAATTATTCGGTTTTATTAGTGTTATGTAACATAATGTACGTAAGTGTTGTTTCCAACTCTCACATCAAAAGGTAGAGAGAAAGTGAAATGATGAAATAAAAAGAAAAACATGTGGACCCCGCCTCTTTAGTGTGTGTGGGAAAGTGAAGTTATATTATGTTAAATGATAAACATAAACCCTTAATTATTAAAGCTTCTTAGAACAGTATCGTTAGCCTAGTGGTGGGTGTAATGTAGTGTGTGACGTGTTTGATTTTCATTGGAGTCCAAACAAAAAAAAGAGTATGCTTCTTAGGTAGATTATATATCATTGTTATTTTTAATAAATATGATGCCTAGCTATTGTTATTTTAATGATGGGCTTAAAGTATGAACTGTATACGAACAATCTTAGAATAATAAAAAAGTTATTTTAAAAAAATAATAATAATCTTACTTGACAACCAACTTTTCCCATGTGTAGTATCCAGCTTTCTTCAAGTTCTCAGCAGTTATTTCCTCATGAACCAATGATCTTTCTGTTAAGAATACAATCTTGATGTTAAGTGACAACAGTTTATCGTACAGCTTAATAGTCTCCGGCAGCACTGGTAATTCGCCAGTTTCAATCCATTCATCAACCGCCGTCGCGTTGAATGGTTCCACCCTACCGCCAAATATTAAAAAAAAAAAAAAGTTAAATTTTTTTCATAAAATACATTAAGAATAACGAACAAGATTGTAAAAGGTCCATAATGTGTGTGAGAGACAAGCGTATTATACACAATAATAAGGCTTAGTTTATCCTTTTTATTAGACTGAGAGTGATTATGTAGTTCATTTACTAAAAAAATTGTAACACATTAAATTAAATTGATGTCATTCCATTTATTTTTAATCCATGTGAGATTTCCTTATTCACACTTAAATTTCCAACTTAATATATGTTTGAACATATACCAAAAATAGGTGAACATATATGATAAATAAATGTAAATAAGGAAGGTTATATTTATAGATTTTTTGTTTACAAACCACACCATGTCTTACCACTAAGATACTCTTGAGTTAAGTCTTGTTGGTAAGACATAATATAATTTGTAAGTTTTATAAAATAAAATAAAATCTGTAACTATAATCTTCCTCAATGCAAATACGAAAAAGTTAAAAACAAGTGTGCATAAATGAAAAGAAAAGAGCATATATATACCCAAATCCGTGCTTGGCATAATAGGGAAGATTGGAGATTGCAGTCTCATCTACGTCAAAAATCCAAATGTCATTTGAAGCGATTTGGAGGTCCCTAGCATAATAATAAGCTTCACGATTAACAGTTTTGGAATCTGATCTATATTGGTCACTTAGCATGTACTCTCCGTTAAACTCTTCACATTCTTTTGGAATAGTTATCCAGTCAATCAAGTTGTGTCCTTCCACACCAAGCCTCCAACTTACGCACGATATATTCGGAGGGAAGTATGCACCTAAACCAGTTTTCATTTGGAGAGGGAAAATTCGGAAGTTTGCAGCATGGCATGTTGCTAAAATTGTAGCTAGGAAGAAAATAACTACCTTCATTTTCATCACTGTGTATTCACTACCTAGCACAAGATACTCTTGCGAAAGACTTTGGTTCTTTAAATAGACGGCCAACGATATTAATTTATACTTAATTTTTAATAAATGAATTGGTATAATTCAATACACTATATATTACAGAAATTTAAACTTCTTAGTATTACATTGACATCAAAATATCCCTCCTTTTTAAATTAAATTACAAATAAATTTAATAATATTGTGTATATTTTTCTTATAAACATACTTTAAAATAGGGTTTGATAATATCATGTTAAAGGAGATAAGTTATCTCATGTCATAGAAATAAATTTGTGGGCTTCACTATCTGAAAAAAAATAAAAATATGACACTGTCATCGAAGGGTGCGTAGGAAAGAAAATTACCACATGCATTGTGTAACATAAGAGTAATTTTTCCCTTTTTTTTTTTTTTTTTGGTACAGAAAAGGGGCAAAGCCCCAACAAAAAGCAAAATAGAAACAGAACCAAAAAAGAACAAAACAAAAAGCAGAAAAGAAAAACATAAAGAAGCAACACAAAGGTCTTAGTCAGGATTCCACACAGATGGTTGGCCAGCAGGGGTCTGGACATCTTTCTCCAACAGATTTTGCAGCTCAGACGGTTGATTCAAAAGGAGGTAGACACCAAGGTGCTTGGAAAGAGCATCCTTTGCTAGCCAATCAGCACAGCTATTAGCTTCTCTGTTTGTGAAAGAAAAAACAGTCATCCAATTTCTTTCCATAAAAGCTCGAATCCTAACTACCAGGGGCAGTTGTCGAGCATCTTTCCCATTAGAGGAAAGCAAGTTGATTGCTTGAGAGGAGTCACTCTCAACAATCACTTTAGGAGTACCTAGCTGCCAAGCTAGATCAAGACCATGGAGAATAGCCCACAGCTCAGCATGAAGAGGAGAGCAAGAACCAAGGAAAGATTGAAAGCCACCAACCCAAACACCATCCTTGTTTCTCAAGAGACCTCCACAAGCTGCTCTCTTAGAAGAAACGGCTCCATCAACATTTAATTTAAGCCAATTCACCTCTGGCCGAATCCAATGAGTGGGAGTCCTGATGCTAAAGGATCTGGAGGTTGGGCTGAGCACCTGTTTAGCATTAGACAAAACCACCCAATTTCTTTGAATCTCACCAGTCACATTATCAGGCATCTTGAAATCTTGTTCATGGCAATCTTTATTTCTCCACAGCCAAATATACCAGCAAGATATAAAGAAATAATCTCTCCAATTAGGTTGTCTCACATCAGAAAATAATAAGCAATTATCAAGCCAGATGTGCAAATTCTGTTCAGTAAAGAACAAAGGAGGCTGAGTAGTGAACAAAGAGCAATTCCAGAATTTAGAGGCACGGGGGCAATCTCTAAAGACATGGAGAATGGTTTCTACCTTATCAGGGCAGAGTTTGCACCTGTCAGAAGTATTTCCCCACTTGGAAACTAATTGGTTGGTCAGAATCCTTCCATGAGCAAGCTTCCAGATCAGAAATTTGTATTTTTCAGGGCCTTTCCATTTCCAAATAATCTCCCAGTGAAAGTTTGGAGATAAAGCATCAAATTTCATCAGGCTTGTATAAGCCTTTTTAACCAAAGAGATCGATGGGTTCAGATCCTTCCAAGCAAGCACATCACACCCAGCTGAAGTAGTGGGAGGGGGAATGGCTGCTATCAAATTAACCACATGTTGTTCAAAGAACTGATGAAGAAAGGTGAAGTTCCAATTGTTGGAGTTTTTGTCAATACAGTCAGCCACAGTATCAGCAATGAGCAGAGGATGGGGTTCCATGACTGCAACATTTAGCAGCTTAGGAATATCTCCAAGCCAATCATCTAGCCAAAAATTGGTGTTTTTACCATCACCAATGTTCCACTTCAAGTTGTCCAGAAGTACAGGCCAGATTTTAGAGAGATTCTTCCAAAGTCTTGAATCATAAGCCTTACTGATGCAATTACCATGCAATTCCACCTTCCTCCCATATTTAGCAAGGAGAACTCGAGACCAGAGCTGGTGAGGATCATGAATAATAGACCAAGCCATTTTCATTAAGAAAGCTTCATTCTGCTTCCTTAAATTAATGATACCAAGGCCCCCCAAGCACTTAGGCTTGCACAATTTCTCCCAAGAAACCAGATGGGCTGACCTTTTTTCTTTAGTACCACCCCAAATGAATCTTCTTTGGATTTTTTCAATTTCATCACAGATCCCCAGAGGAATGATGTTATTTTGCATGTGGAACATAGGGATAGAGGAAATGGCTGATTTGGCTAGTAATACTATTTTTTTCTTAGAAGTTTCAAGTTTGTTTGAGCACCACATATAGATATAATAATTTTGAGAGAGAAGCCACAATAATAAATTTCATAGTGTTCGAGCCGAAATAACAGGTATTATATGAAAAGTTATATATATATATAATATAAGTTGTATTTTTTTAAAGCCTCAAGATTAGAGACAGAATCTTTGAGTTTCTATATATATATATAATATAAGTTGTATTTTTTTAAATTTTAACATTATGTCTCACGGGTATTATATGAAAAGTTATTTTTTTCTCTCCTCAATCACTTCAACTGATGTGAAAATAAAATAAAATAATTTTTTATATTATAACTATATACTACTCAAATACATAGCATAAAAAATTAAAAGTTCATGACTTATATTTTTTAAAGGACATGTACTTAATTCTTACACGCACAATATTTTGTGGGGCCCACATTTTTAGAAGTAAGAAAAAAATAAAAAATTAAGGCTCGCAAAACAAATCTCCATAATATTATACAATCATTTTTCCTATAAGATAATTATTATAAAATCCATATATGTATTATCTAAACTTGCAATATATCGAGCGAATTTAATGTACTCCGAGACCAAAAAGGGTTTGGTGGGGCTGAGGTGGGAGAACGAGAAAAAAAAATTTTGAAAAAAGAGGAGAGAGAAAAAAAGAAAAAGAAATTTTAATCTAGATGTCAAATTTTAAATGGAATAACCATGAAGATCATGGGCCACATAAAAATATTCCCAATATATCTCTTTTTTTTTTTTAGTATTAAAATATATCTCTTGTTAAAGGCATGAGAAACTTGTGAATATTAGAGGTTGGTGCGTGAGCTGTCGTATCGTACAAATCATTTAATTATATTTGTGGTCCTTGAAAAGTAAAATCTTAAAAGTATGTGGTAAACTTTGGAATTTCACTTAAAAAGAGAGTATTATTGAGGCAAGAATATAATTGGTCCCCAGAGGCCAGAATACGGCTCAAATGTCGACCACGTTTCCAATTTATTCGCTGTCTGATTTCCTCATAAATATTTCTCTGAGACAAAAACTTTGGGACCCGAGCATTAAATTTGGGGTTCACTTCTATTACTTTTTTTTTTTTAGGAAATGTAAAAAAGAAATCTGAATAAAAAAAGGAAGGAAAAATTTTCTTTTTAATAAAAAAAAATTTAAAATATTCTAACTACCAAAATTTCTCGCTATTAACTTACTATCCATCATATCATCATTGGATCAAAAAGAGAATGTTAAAAAGTTTTTGAAGAGAGAGAAAATATTAATCTAATGGTAATTAGATAGATAGTAAGTTGGTAGTAAAAAAATTTGGTAGTGAGAATATCTCTCCTCTAACAAAAATATCGAGTTCGATTTCCCGTAGCACCAAATTTTTTTTCTCATTTGAATGAAAACGTAGCGTGGACCAAAAAGGAAACAACACAGGAACAAGCACCGACCCTAATCAAAGGATAAAGCATATATGTTGTAGATTATGCAGTGTGGCCTCATCTACATCAATGAGCCATTTGTATTTTCCCTCCTCCACCATAACAAAAATCCTCCCCAACTCTTTTGGAGTCTATTATATTTCCATAGTGATCAATTTTTGTTAAGTATCAATATTTTAAGTTTTCGCTAGTAATAAGAAATTACTTTAAAATAAGAGATTTAAGTAATTTCAAAGGAGTTAGCTCCTTATTGGTACTCAAATCATACATATATAATTGATTGTGCTTAAGCCATTAAGATTAATCTAGTAATGAAAATTTTAGATACGTTATGTTATTTTATATATATATATAATTCTTTATTGTATCAAAATAAAAAATTGATTGTGCTTTAAAAGTGCTTATAATACTTATTAAAAAATTCTTTTAAAGTGAGCATGTAAAATGGGATATGTTTATCTCATTTTATATGAGATAAACAAATTTTCTACACACATAAAAAGGATTAAGTCTCACCACTTTTTTTTCTTTCTCTTCTTACATGTGGGTCACACTTATACTTTTATTTCTACAACATGAGGTAATTTCTTTCCTGAAAAATATATCCCATATAAAATTATATCTATTTTTAAATCTTAATAAATTAAGAGTAGACATAATATTACTTTGTTATTTTCATGAAGGCATGAGTTTATATCCCATTTGTTAATCTTAGAAATTTATTCATAAAATCTATAGTAAGTTAATTTTTGAGTCCTCAATAAAAATTATAAGGATCATTTTAATCTTTTAAAAAAAATTGATCGTGATCCTTTTAAATTCAAAATAGATCCGGCTAGTCAAAATTATGGTTCCTCTATAATTTAAAAAAGACTCGCATTAATTCCTCAAAAGTATTAACATGAGTCTATTTTAAATTTCAAATGAATGATTACCAAAAAGAAATAAAAAATTCAAATGTACCACGAACACGAGTCGACTTTTTTTTATGAATTAAATTGATTATTGAGAACCCAAAAGATATTTTGCTATAAATTCAATTATATATTTTCAAAAAGAGCGTGTGTCCTAAATCTGTTGAGATTTTCACAAAAAAAAAAAAAAAAATCTGTTGAGATTGTTTAACTTCACATAAATTTTTATTTACAAAAAAAAATCATTTTTCTATTTAAAAAGTAGCCCATAAATCAGAAACTAAAATGATATAAACAAAAAGTATTTTTAAATTTTTTTTCCCAACACATTATTTAGTATATATAAAAAGTAAAATATATTTCACCATAAAAAAAGTTAAATATATTGTCACGATTAAATATTTTACTTATTATTTAGATATTCTGATCTCTCGATGATAATAAAAAAAGGGAAAATGTGTATCATTTTAAAGGATGTAAATTTGTGTCATTTCAAGTGTGAGAGAGATAGATAAATGAGGAGAGAGTGGAAAAAATATAAACGTGTGGGTCCCATCTCTTTATGTGAGTGAAATGACATAAGTTATGTCATTTAAAAGGATAAATACTTTTTCCTAAATATAAATTATGTTATGATATATATTTTTTAAGGGTAAAGTGTCTGTAATTTTAAAGGATGTAAAATTGTGTCATTTTAAATGAGAGAAAGAGATAAATCATGAAGAAGATAAAGTGGAGAAAAAAAGTAAAGGTATGGGTTCTATCTTATGTGAGAGTGAAATGACATAAATTATATCATTTAAACAAACAAATACTTTTCTCATTTTTAAAAAACACTTTCAAAAAATAAAAATAAATAAAGAATATACCTATTATCTGCCCCCCTGCACCACACTCCAGAAATTGTGTGGTGAAGCGTGAGCGTTACGTGGTGATTTCTATATCCCGGAGTACGATTGAAATGAATGACTGCTCATGCACGAGGAAAACGCGCTCATTATTTTAGATTTTTCTAGTGTACTCTCTCTATCAAGCATTATTATTCTACCTTTTGCCACGTCATTTTTGTCCTCATTTTCAATATTTTATTTTACCTATTTTTTTTTTTTCATACATAATTTACAGAGAAATTTCCGTGATCTAAGGATAACAAAAATTTAGTGGTTCCCTTTAAAAAGATGTGGGACATGAATAAAAATATAAATAAATAAAAAGTAAAGTGGAATTTTTTTCTTCACATTTTCAAAGGAGGATTAATAAAATATTGTGGTTCTGAATCACTAAAATTATTATCCTACTTTACCTATCAATTTTTCGTTAGATCAGAACGAGATTTTAATTTAACAACATTGAAAATTGATATGTCAAATAGATATAAAAATAATAATAAATAAAGAGTAAATTCTTTTTGATCCTCAGTAAATTTCACGATACCCGCTTTAGTTCCTAGCAAATAAAAAGGCTATTCGTGTGTGCATGACAACCATTCTATTCCCTAACACTGTTTCTGAAAAGAAACAATTATTTTCTATTTCTGTTCCTTGGAACAGTTTCTAAGAAAAAAAATGGATTTGATAACATGTTATATTTTTATTCCGAGAATGAGAATTGCGTTTAATAATACAACAAATAATAGAATAAAAAATAATTCCTATTGAATATAAAAAAATTTCGAATCATCACTTTTCTTTCCATATAGTGTGGTTGTGGTGGTGACGGCGGCGGTACGACGGTGGTGGTGGTTGTGACGGCAGTGGCTGCGGCGATGGCGGTGGTAATGGTGGCGACAGCGGCAGTAGTGGTGGGGATGGTGGTGGTGGAGGTGACGCCGGTGGCTGTGACAATGGTGGTGGGGATGGTGGTTGGTGGCATTGGTGGCGGCGACAATGGGAGCGGTGGCATGGTGCTGCTGGTTGTGATGACATCATGGAGATAATGGTGGCGGCAGTGGCAGTGGCTACGGCGGTGGAGGTGGTGATTGTGGTAGCGGTGGTAGTGGCGAGGGTGGTGGTGGTGGTCGGTGGCGACGAAGATGTCAGTGGTGGCTGTAGCAATAATAGTGGTGGTTGTGACAGTGATAGTGACGGTAGCGGTGACGTTGTGGTGGTGGTAGTGGTGGTGGTGGTGGAGGTGACGGCAGTGGCTGTGACAATGGTGGTGGGGATGGTGGTTGGTGACATTGGTGGCAGCGACAATGGTAGCGGTAGCATGGTGGTGGTTATGATGGCATCATGGAGATGGTGGTGGTGGTGGCAGTGGCTGCCGCGATGGCGATGGTGGTAGGTGACAATGGCGGTGGCAGTGGTGGCGAGGGTGGGGGTCGTGGTGGTGGTGGTGGTGTAATGGTGACGATGGTGGTGGTGGTGACGGTAGTGACTGTGACGATTGTGGTGGTGGTTGGTGGCGGTGTCGGTGGTGGCTGCAACAATGATAGTGGTGGTTGGTGATAGTGGTAGTGATGGTAGCGTTGATGTTGTGGTGGCGATGGCGATGGCGACGGTGGCGGCAGTGATTGCGATGATGGTGGTGGTGGTTGATGGTAGTAATGGGGATGGTGGTTGATGACATTGGTGACGATGACAATGGTAGCGGTGGCATGGTGGTGGTTGTGATGGCATCATGGAGATGGTGGTGGTGGTGGCAGTGGCTGCGGCGGTGGCGATGGTGGTAGGTGACAATGGCGGTGGCGGTGGTGGCGGGGGTAGTGTAATGGTGGCGATGGTGGTGGTGGTGACGGTAGTGACGATTGTGGTGGTGGTCGGTGGTGGCTGCAACAATGATAGTGGTGGTGATGTTGCGGTGGCAGCAGTGGTTGAGATGATGGTGGTGGTGGTTGATGGCAGTAATGGTGATGGTGGTGGTGACGGTGATAGTGGTGGTGGTTGCCGCGGTGGTACTTGTGGTGGTGGTGGTGATGGTAGCGGTGACATCGTGGTGGTGGGGTGGTCACGACAGCACTAGTGGTACGGCGACGTTCACGATGGTGGCGGTGATCGTGTTGGGATGATGGTGGTGGTGGTGATGGTAGAGATGGAAAGTGATTAAGAGAGATAAGTGTTTCTCATTTTATGCCCGAGAACAAAAAAGCAGAAATTTTTTGATTCTTTTTTCTGTTCCCCAACACAAAAATTATTCCGGTTCATCCTGGGACAAAAAAAGTAAACCGATTTTACCAAACGAGTTTTCTATCTACTTCTGTTCCCGGTAATAGAAATTAAAAAAAAAAAATCATTCCGGGAAGGTTGTCATGTGCACATAAGAAATTCAAAATGGACCCATTTAGTTGAAATCGTGATCCCTCTCAAATTCAAAAAAGACCTACATTAATCCTTCAAAAGTATTAAAATGGGTCCACTTTGAATTTTTTAGGGACCACGAACAACCTTTTTATTTGCTAGGGATTAAAGCGGATATCATAAAATTTGCTAAGGACAGAAAATGATATTTACTCGTAAATAAAATAACCTATTCCTATCAACCAACATTATCGTACACTTTGCCAACTCCTCGTGCATGAACAAAACGAGGTGATTATTTTCAATTTTCTAAAGAGTAAGCCCACTAACATTACCGTGGACCTTGCAGTAGAACTTGTTTGTTTGGCTTTTTTTTTTAAAATAATAATTTTTATTTTAAAATTATTTTTATAAAAATTAAAATTATTTTGATTTTTTTTTAAAAATGGTTTTTGAAAAAAAGAATTTGACTTTTGGCTTTTATTTTTTTAAGAAGCTAAAAATTTTAGATTTAAAAATTTTTTTCCATTTTTTTATGAAAAAAAAATCCAAACAAATTTATTGAAAAGTTTTTTTTTTAAAAAAAACAATTTTTGGAGGAAAATAAGCCCATAAAAAAAATCCGTACATAAAAAATAATTGGGTTTATCATCTATAATTTAACATGACAAAAAAAATTTTCTACATCACAACATTTTTAAAAAAATTCTTTTTTTTTACACAAAAAGTGATTTTTGGAGGAAAATAAGCCCATCAAAACAAACCCCTTACATAAAAAATAATTATTGGGTCAATATTTCTTATATTGTAAAAAATAATTTTATCTTTTATATATTCATAAAAGTGTGTGAGGTTCAGTAAACTCATGTAATGAGAAGAGAGAGAGAAAAAATATAAATCCCACATATTTTTATGTGTGTATAAAAATTAAATTTATCTTCTACAACATTAGAAACAAAAAATCCAAAAATAATAAATCATATGGGTGACTTTAAGTAATTTTATTTTTTTGAAAAAATTGATCATATGATTAATTTTTTAAATTGCTTTTTCTTATATATATAAGAAAATATTAAATATACCTATCTTAGAAATTTATTTAAAAAACTTATCTAATTGTAATGAAAAAATTTAAATATCTTTTTACTGAAAAATGTTGTTTCCTTTAAAAAAAACACAAAAATACAGAACCTACATTCCCTTATTTATTTGCCCCTTATATTTTGCCTTTAGAATGAAGATATCATTTCATTCTGATTACTACTTTTTACCATATGCCTTAAAAAAAACAATTATATACGATTTAGTTGTTGGGCTGTCACTTGGACAATATGATTCAGATAGCTTTAACAAATACAAAAACAATAATACGAAATATCAAACAAGGATAATAGGATTCACGTTTTCCGGTAGCCTCCGGCCCTCCCCTTCCTTCGGAACCAAAATAAGATGAGGAGAAGAGAGGTTTGTTTCCAAAGCAGAGAATAACGTCATTTTTATTTATTTCAGAAAAAATAATATTCTACATAAATATTAATAATCGAACCACACCAAATTTAAACAAACATTAACTTGAATCAAATCGAGTTCAGCTAAATTATTAATTTAAATTGTAACTGAAACTGAAACCGATTTGGTTTCTACCCCTGCCACTGGTTGAATGCTTCACGGTTCCTATTTACAAAGTAATTATTGGTTATTCATAATTTTATCATGGGTACTTTAATCATTATTTAATATACATAACATTGTGTATGTCTTGTTAAAAATGCGCATATCTAAGAATTCCTCTTTTAGAAGGAAAACTTTTAATTTATCCTTAAGTTAAAGGGGAAGGATCCGTTTACAATTTTTTTTGAATTTTTGTTACAAATTACACTATGTTCTCCCGGGAGAATAGTTTGTAAAAGTTTATAAACAAAAAAAATTTGTAAATATAACCTGCAGAAAATTGCATACTGTTACAAAACTAAAAGAGAAAATACAAAAATGCGATAAAATTTAGAAATGTGAAATGTAGAGAGTAGGAAAATATCATCAATTCTTCTTCATAGAGTACATGTATTTATACAGGACTATAAGAATGAATATAGAACTAATTACACATCAATGCACCATTATACTTATATGGTTACAATTCATACGGAAGGTCATAGCAAGCAAAAAGTCATAATATAAACCTCTTACAATTTCAATAGTCATCCACATGTAAAAGTCATGTTTTACAACACTTCCCCTTCGATGACTATGAATTATGAACATGCTTCGTTAAAACCTTGTTAAGAAAAATTCAGTGGGATAAAAACTTAGCAAAGAAAAAAGAGTACAATATTCATAATTATTTTACTTCCCTTGATATCAACAAATATTTCTCATACGACATAAATCAATCTTGTATACAAAATTGCTCAAAAGTTCTAGTGGGCAACGACTTTGTGAATAAATTTCTAGATTATTTGAGTGAATTTCATGCACATTTGTCTCACAATTTCTTTGAAGATCATGTCTTGCCTCCCTTGATGTGTCCTCCCCTTATTTGAACAATCCATGTAGCATTATCTTCTTATGTTGATATTGGTTTCACCTTGATCATATAAAGACCACATGTTTCTTCCAATCAACTTAGACTTTGAATCCATTTGATAAAATAATCTTATATCATATGCTCTTTATAGACAATTAAATACAAGTTTTCATTCCATTCAAATGTCTTTGCATTGGAGTAGGTTATTCTGCTAACACATTTATAGAAAATGTTATATCAAGTCATGTACAATTAACAAGATACAATCAAGCCTCAATTATACTGTGCTTAAGGACCAAGTACTTTTACATAAATTTTTCAAGGACAAAAAAGAAGAAGAAAAAAGCTCATTTTGGGTCTCTAACAAAAACCATTATCCCCACTTTCGTCCCTTACAAAAAAAAATCCCATATTAGTCCTATTTTAGGGACTAAATTGGGTCTTTATTGAATTTCTGAAGGACCACATTTTCAAAGAACTAGAATTGTTGAGGGACCAAAAATTGACTTTTTTATGAGAGACTAAAGTGGGAACCGTGTTTTTTGTTAAGAACCTAAAAGGGACTTTACTCAAAAAAAATTCTCGATGTTCGGAGATCAAACAACCATAGTTGAACTCAATTGATGAGTTTTGTCAATGTTAGAACATTTCAACATCTCTTCTATACAATTTAATTGATGAACAAACATTTCATTAAATAAATGTTCGATCGGCAAGTCGAGACAAAATTTAGTTACTCCAAGATGTTTGATTCACCATTATCCTATCAACATGTTTTAGTTTTCTCAAGTTCTTTAAGAGTTCAAATGATATTTAAATCATCAACGTAGACCTCAATAATCATAAATTCATATATCGATATTTTAATAAAAACATATGAACTGATGGAGGTATTTATAAATACTTCTTTGATGTGATATTCACTAAGATGATTGTCCCATGTTTGTCCATATTGTTTTAAGTCCATACAATTTTTTTTTGAAATCTTATGGAATACAACTCTTTAGATTGTAATTTGTATGCTTCAGGCATTTTTAATCCTTTTGAAAATTATATGTCACTATCAAATGATTCATATAATTAAATTGTAATAATACCCATAAGTGTCTTTAGAATCCTTAAGGGGGTGTTTGGTTGGGAGGGGTTTTGAAGGATATCATCTTTCTCAAGTATGGCTTTTAGAAATACCATTGTTTCTACATATTTCTCCAAAAACCCATCTATCTCAAAGTATGGATTTAAATATAATGTAGTTGTTCAAAAACCCAATTTGAAGGTGGAATATATAACCGGTTATCTCAAATGCACTGTTGATTTCATATTTCACATAATTTTCCCATTTTTCCCCCACCAAACAACTTTTTTTTACATTTTTCTATCTATTTCACTTTATCCATCTTTCCAATCATTTCTCTATCTATTACATTTCCTTACTATTCTAAAAAAATTTCCCATACCAAACGCCCCCTAAAGAATTTACATATGTGTATGTTATCACCCGCGATCCATAAAAGATATTGTCTCTACATTCCTTAGATGTATGTCACTCAAACTAATCAAATATAATGTAGTTGTATCCATAATAGGAGCTCTAATATATAACGAGAAAAGTGTACTTTATATTTCAAATTTTCATTTAACCAAATTCCCTTTTTTGTTGTTTGACATCTTCATGAGGTGTCTGGCCTAATTGAATTCAAATATATTTTATGCTTGGCTAATGAATTCAACACAAATTTTTTTTTATAAGAAACTAAAACCAAAAGACTTAGGGACTTAGGGACATGGATAATTGAACATTCAAAAAATTTAAACTGGTTTTTAAAAAAAATAATTTTATGATATAATGTATTTTTATAAACTTCTTTTCCAAAGTTACATTTTATTTTATTTTGTTGGAAAGGCACCTTTTCTAACAACCAAATAGGAAGGTAACTTTACTGAGTTGCATTTTGTTTTTTCTTCAGCAAAGCTGATCTAATTATCTTAGTTTTTTTTTATACATTTTTTACTTTTGAAAATAACACAAATAAACAAAGCTTATTAGGTCGAATTTCTAAAGGGAACACGGATAAATAATTTATCAAAGGATTTTATAAGAGTTATGTTGTAGGAAAAATGATTGTGTAATGTTATAGAAATTCATTCTGCGTGCCTTAAATTTTTTTTTCTTCAAAAAGTGCAGGTTTTATTAAAGGGTTTTATAATTATCATGTTACATGACAATTAAAATTTTCAACCAATCACACCCTTCAGAGAGCGGATTTTGTGCTAATATAGGTCTCATACATGACTTTTTCAATATATGAAGTGTAAGAGTTATGTTGTAGGAAAAGTGATTGTGTAATGTTATAGATATTCGTTTTGGATGGCTTAATTTTTTTTTTCTTCAAAAAGTGCGGCCCTTTATTAAAACCACTAAAAAGAAAACAACGTCGTGTAATCTCATTAAGTGACATTGCTTCACATACATACACCACAACGGTTAAAGAAACATAAACAGTGACGATAGGTTCAGAGTCTCCATATCTTATTTAAGAGGCTATGGAGCTTAACTAATTAATGTTAGTACATTGGATCAGGCAATGTAGTACATTGGATTAGGCAGCTTAAAGATTCTATCTGCATAATATCCCATGAGATCGCTCCATTGGTCTCCTGTGTTTCCAATTATTCTGTATCCTTCTTCCGCCAGCTTCTTTCTCTCTGCTGTTTTGTATTCACGTCCTGTTTTACCTGCGTATTTCGATTTATCCCTGCGTCCACAAATTATTTGTTTTTAATATAAGGAAACCTTTTTTTTATTTGAACCTTCAAAACCTTATCCACTATATTGTTATGAAAAAAATCTCAACCCACATATTTGTTTCTTATTATTCAGGAGCATATACTCTTCAATTCCCTCACTCAATTAATTTTATTAATGAGCACTTGTCCTCTTACTCATTATTTATTTTATGACAGTGGCATTGAAGTTTGTATTTATAACCTCACCTATTTTATCTTCGTTTCCTACCACTATAGCGATAGCCCAATCCCATCTCATTCAAGTGTTTTGTCCTATTGTATCTCGTTCATCGAGAGAATTTATTGTGGGGTGGACCACTATTTTTTAGGTGGTCCTTTAGTGTAAATGAAAGGGTAAAATTAGAAAAGAAGAAAAATAAAATGAATACAAAGGAAAGAAAAAAATTAGTGTTGTGAGAGAGAACATCAAATCATTGAATGATTCTTCATAAAAAATATTTCCCTCGTTCACACCGACCAGACAAGCAGAGAGCACAATAAATTTTTGTACGTCAACAATAATTTTGGCTAAAACCATGATTGGTTAGACTTTTCAAATGAGAATCCAAACGAACAATATAATGTTTTTAATTATTTTTAAGTTATAAGACATTTATCATCAAATTCATGACATTTAATAAATTATTATAGGAAAAATTATCTTCTATTTTAAATGACACACTTTATATCTTTTCATTTTTTCGTAAAGAAATAAGATCCACACATTTAAAAAAAATTCACTCATTCTCTTTCCCATGATTTATCTCTTTTTCTCATTTAAAATGACACAACTTTGTGTACTTCAAAATATACGCTTTTCCCATTATTACAGGTAGGTGCATATTTTTTCTTTCCTCTCTCTTTTCGTTATGTATTTTTTTTTTATCTCTCTTTTTTGTAATATGATCCCACATGAATTTCACAGGAAATAAAATTATTTAATACACCAAAAAAATCAAATCATTATTTATATGAACAAGTGATAATTCTTTACTTTATTTATTATGAGTTTTTTTTATATAAAGATGAGTTTTATAATTATCAATAACTCACTAACTTATACTGATTTTATTTTTAAAAAAAAGGGTTAGAAAATTAAGTGCTTGACATTTTCACGCTTAAGCGGACAAATTAGTTCATCGTAAGATACTTGTTGACGTTAAACTTATGTGCATTGTTGTTCACATGATTAATTATTCAAGCTTTTTCCTTTTAACGGATCACTAGAGTATGCTTCTTAGGTAGATTATTATTATGGAATTATTAATCTTATGTTACATAAGATATATAGATATCTTATCAGGTGAAATAAAGTTGTGGGACCTATATTTTTTTTTAAAAAAAATAGGCACAGAATTTCATAAATATGCAATATAAGACAATTATCTTATGTGATATAAGATAACTATTTCCTTTATTATTATTATTATTAATAAATATGATGCCTATTTTTTTTATTAATGGGCTTAAAAGTATGAATTGTATATAAACAATCTTAGAGCCTCTCTGGTATTTTTTTAAGTTAAAGATTATTTATAAGCTAAAATAAAAAACATTTAAAAATAAACTAAAAACTACTTAATGATTATATAAAATTTTACCTTAAAATTGCCATTTAATTTTTCTCTTCATTATAAAAATTTTGTGAAAATTTTTTTGATCTCATTTTTGTTTATATATAAGAAGAAAAAACAAAAACAAAAACTTACTTGGTAATTAACTTCTCCCATGTGTAGTATCCAGCTTGCGCCAAGTTGACACCTGTTACTTTCGCATGACGCTCTGATCTCTCAGTTAAGAACACAATCTTGATGCCAAGTGACAACAGTTTATTGTACAGCTTCAGAGTCTCAGGCAGTGCTGGTGCTTTTCCAAGTTCAAGCCATTCATCAAACGCCGTGTGGTTGAATACTTCCGCCCTACCGCCAAAAAAAAATAAAAAAAAAGTTAAATTTTTTCATAACATAAATTAAGAATAATGAACAAGATTGCAAAAGGTCCATAATACACACAGAGAGAGACAAGCATATTATGCACAATAATAAGGCTAAGTTTATCCTTTTTATTAGACTGAGAGTGATTAAGCAGTTACATTGACTAAAAAAATTGTAACACGTTAAATTAAATTTATGTCATTCAACTTATATAGTCCGTATTTAATTTTTTCTAATTAATATGAGATTTTGTTTATTCACACTTAAATTTCCAACTTAATATTTTTTTTATTACCATTAATTTATATTTAGGCCGCTGATATTTTCTCACATAGTGTAAAAGTGTATAAAAAGCATTTTTAGATTCCAAAAATAGTTGAACATATATGATAGATAAGTATGCATACACGAAAAGTGAAAGGGTTTATCATCTATTATTTAACATGATCACAAATTTTTTTCTACACACACAATATTTTGTGGGGCCCGCAGCAAAAAAAAAAAATTCTGGCACGCAAAATGAATCTCTATAACATAACACAATCACTTTTCCTACAACATAACTCTTATAAAACGCAAAGTGAAAAACAAGCATGCATATAAGAAAAACACTGCCTTCGCTTGAGATTATATACTAAAAATAGATAAACATATATGATTAATAAATGGTAATAGCAAAAAGAGAAAAACAAGTATGCATATATATATGAAAAGAAAAGAGCATATATATACCCAAATCCGTGGTCGGCATAATAGGGAAGATTGGAGAGTGTAGTATCATCTACGTCAAAAACCCAAACGTCATTTGGAGCAATTTTGAGGTCCCTAGCATAATAATAAGCTTCACGATTAACAGTTTTGGAATCTGATCTATATTGGTCACTTAGCATGTAGTTTCCGATATATTCTTCACATTCTGCTGGAATAGTTTCCCAGTCAATGAAGTTGTGTGCTTCCACACCAAGCCTCCAACTTGCGCACGATATTTTCGGACTGTAGTGTTCACCTAAACCAGTTTTCATTTGGAGAGGGAAAATTCGGAAGTTTGCACCATGGCATGTTGCTAAAATTGTAGCTAGAAAGAAAATAACTACCTTCATTCTCATCTCTATTGCTACTACCTAGCACAGGATACTCTTGCAACAGGGTTTGCTTCTTTAAATAGACGGCCAACGAAATTAATTTATACTTATTTTTTAATTAATTAATATAATTCAATAAACTATAACCGAACGGAAATCATCTACTGAAATATGAACAGTGACATTTCTAAGTTTTCCCCCCTAAATGTCACGTCATTAATTTCCAATATCTCACGTGGGTAAATTCGTTATTCCAGGTAATGAATTTGGTAGCAATTAATGCATCTGCACATTTCCAACTAACATGCCATGTGATAGACATGCAACGAAGTTCGTGGCCCGCCCTAGTGAACTTTGTTGCATATCTACCACGTATCATCGCGGCAGATGGAAACATGCGGGTGCATTTATTGCAACTAAGTTCGCTATCCGGAATAGCGAATTTTGTATCACCAGGAACGTGACACATTAGCAAACTGAGTTCGATACAGTGCCCAACGAACTTATCCATGTGACATATTGAGAATTAACACTATTAACGTGACATTTAGAGGAAAAAATTAGGGAACAATGACATTTTGATCACTTTTCCACTGAAATAGGGTGTTAAACTTCTTAGAATTTCATTCACATCAAAATAGGGTGTTTTAAATAAAGTTAAAAATGAATTTAATAATATTGTGTATATTTTACTTAGGGTGACTTTTAAAAGACACCCACTTATATCATTTAAGATAGATAAAGAAATAAATTATGGGAGAGAGTTAGAGGAAAAAGTTTATAATTTAAAATTTAAAAAAAACACCCTATATTCATTTAAAAGGACCCTCCTTTAAATAATAGACATTTTTCCCTATTATTTATAAGGGTTTTATAAGAGTTATGTTGTAGGAAAAGTGATTGTGTTATGTTATAGGGATTCGTTTTGTGTGCCGGAGTTTTTTTTTTGCTGTGGGACCCACAAAATGTTGTGTGTGTAGAAAAAAATTTGTGATCATGTTAAATAATAGATGATAAACCCTACTCATAAACATACTTCAGATCTCCTGGTGCTCTTATATCACTTTTTTTTAAGCTTTTGTTTTCTTTTTAAAATATGATAGGACTAGTCATGTGGATGCGAATGGAGAAAATTTTTTGTGGGGCGGGACCATGATGGTCCCTCCCAAAATAGAAAAAAGAAGTGACGGAGGGGGAAAAATAAAAAAAAAGGTAGAAATGGAAGAGAAATTTTTATTTATAAAAAAGAGACCACTGAATAAATGGTTCGCTTGGAGCATGTTAAATTTTTTCTTAAAATTTTACAGTAATACGAGAAAAGATTTTGCCTTAAAATAATACTATTTTTTCTTAGAAGTTTCAAGTTTGTTTGAGCCGTGTACATAGATAAAATAATTTTGGAAGAAATGCATCAATAATAAATTCCATAGTTTTCGAGCCGAAATAATAACTAATTGATGAACCGTAGATATATATAAAAATATATCATTTTAAATGACACAGAATTATCTTATTTTTTATGAAATTATGTTATTTTAGTGTATTTTTATATTTTCTCTCTTTAATTTTTTTTATTTCAAATTTATAAAAAATTGATAAATTATATCAAAATAATATAATTTTATTAAAAATAACATAAATTTATATCTTTTAGACATAAAACCCAAATTGTAAAAGGCACGAGAAATTTGTAAATACAAGAGGTTGGTGCGTGAGCTGTCGTATCGTACAAATCATTTAAATATGGATAGAATGTGTATCATTTAAAATGATATAAAGTTATGTCTTAAAGAGAAAAATAGATAGATAAAAGAAGAGAGAGTTGACAAAAAAATAAAAGTGTGGGTTCCACATCTTTATGAGAGTGAAATGATATAAGTTGTGTTATTTAAAAAAATAAACATTTTTTGCTTTAATTATATTTGTGGTTTTCAAAAGTTAAAACTTAAGACTATGGGGTTAACTTTGGAATTTCACTTAAAAAGAGAGTATTGTATATTGGCAAGTGTCAGAAAAGAATTGGTCCCCAGAGTACGGCACAAATGTCGACCATGTTTCCAATTGATTCTCTATCTGTTTTCCTCATAAACATTTCTCTGAGCAGATTTGAATGTAGAAAAACTTTGGGACCCTCGGAG
The DNA here is from genome assembly GCA_032173675.1 of Gastrolobium villosum. Classification (NCBI taxonomy): domain Eukaryota; kingdom Viridiplantae; phylum Streptophyta; class Magnoliopsida; order Fabales; family Fabaceae; genus Gastrolobium; species Gastrolobium villosum. The sequence goes on along the minus strand of JAVKPL010012888.1, from coordinate 32,699 downwards.
CATTAAATTTGGTGCTCGCTTTTATTAAAAAAGAATTTCTTTTAGGAAATGTAAAAATAAATCTGAACAAAAAAGAAAGGAAACTTTTTAATATAAAAAAATCGAATTCGATGTACCTACCGATATAAATGGGTTAGGCCCACATCTAGCGACATAACACTTAACCTAGATCAGAGTTAGCTTATTATAAATGAGATAAGATTCTTTCGGCATCCGTGTTAAATTTGAAATTTGACATCTTATCTGAGAGCCATCAGATCAAAAAAAATTAATGGTGTCATAGTTAGAGCCGTTGATCTTTTTTGATTTGACGGCTCTCAAAATGTCAAATTTCAAATATAACCAGTTTTTAAATAGTCAAATAAACTTTAGAATTTTAATAAAACTTATATATAGAAAACAAATTGTAGATTTTTTTGTACATGTTAGGCTTGCAAGCCGACCTATAATACATTATTTATTTTAAATAAAATAAATAAAATTATTATTTTATTAATTTTAAATAATAAAATAATATTTTAATTATTAAATGTTTAATAGACTTAAAAAGGTTAACAGACCTAGATCAAGATTGTTATTTTTTAAATATAGCTAATAATAATTTATTACAAAAATCATCCCAAACTTAGTTTATATACAGGCTGAATCTTTTTAAGTTGAAGTTTAACGTAACATAATCTATTTACATCCTAGATGTACCGGAGCACCAAATTTTTTCTCATTTTAATGAAAACGTAGTGTGGACCAAAAAGGAAACAACACAGGAACAAGAACCGACCCTAATCCAAGGATAAGCATAATGTTGTAGATTATGCAGTGTGGCCTCATCTACATCAATGATAATTTGTATTTTCCGTTCTACCATAACAAAAAGGGAATAAGAAGAGTAATATTCTAGGAAAGTTATTAGGTTATTTTATAGATATAGAGATTGTGGGACCCACATTTATTTTCAAAAAACAAAAAAACAAAACAAGTGCGGGTTTCACAATTTTTATCATAAATTGATATAACTTTCCTACAACAAAAATTTCCCTAAAAAAATCTTCCGCAACTGTTTTGGAGTCTATTATATTTCCATGCTCATAAATATTTGTTAGGTTTTCGCTAGTAATAAGAAATTATTTTAAAATAAGAGACTTAAGAATTTCAAAGGAGTTGGCTCCTTATGGAGTTATGGGTACTCAAATTAAATATAACCAGTTTTTAAATAATAAAATTTTAAAAAATAAATATATAAAATTGATTGTGTTTGAGCCGTTAAGATTGATCTAATAATGAGAAATTTGGATACGTTATATTAAATTATATGTTTAATTCTCAATTATATTAAAATAATGAACTGATTGTGCTTTCAAAATGCTAATAATACTTATTAAAAAAACCCTTTTAGAGTGAGCATGTAATATCTATTTTTTATTTTTAATAAATTAAGAATAGATATAACATTATTTCATTATTTTCACAAAGACATGAGTTGAGATTCAATTTGTCAACAGTTTGTTCTTTCTAAAATTACTTTATATAATTTTGTTTAATGTTCATTAAACGAAGTAATTTTGAGGCAGAAATGATAAATTGTAAATAAAAAATATTTTTCTATTGTAAAAAGTAACCCTAAATAAGAAACATAAATTGATATAAATAAATAAAAAATTAAAAAAAATTCCCAACAGAATATTTATAATATACATACAAAGTAAAATATATTATCAATATTAATATACATTAATTATTAAATATTTTATTTATTAATTAGATATTCTCTGACCTCTAGATGGTAATAAAAATGAATTATGTTATGAAATATACAAAAATAAATTATTATATATTTTAAAAACTTTCAAAAAATAAATCTATTCTCTATACCATGCCAGACTTGTCTTCACAGCGGGAGCATAACGTGTAACAGTGATTAAAATGTCACGTTTTGTCAAAAAAATTACTTGAATGTCACGTGAATAATATTTTTACCAGACTGCCACATGTCATAATTCGTTACCACTGATAGCGAATTTCGTGGCCAATGATTTTGTGACATATGGTCATATTACAAACCAATTCTCTACCACTAGTAGCGAATTATGATATGCCAAATTTTTTCTGCAAAAATATGCTACGTGCCATAAATTTTTTTGATGAACATAATTTACTACTAATTGTAACGAATTATGCTTATCTCGCACTATAGTACAAAATACTATTTGTGTTATATTTGGATAAAAAAATTTTTGGCAAAAGATAAGATTTTGATCAGATAAGGTGGTGATTTCTGTAGATATTATGAGTACGTTTGGATCATGCACGAGGAAAACGCGCTCATTATTTTAATTTTTTTTAGTACTCTCTCCGCCAACTAACTAGCTTTATTATTCTACCTTTTGCCACGTCATTTTTGTCCTGATTTTCATTTTTATATTAAAAATATGTTATTTTATGTATTTATTTTATACTTATCTTATCTATTAATTTCAAACAACTTTTCTTATACACAAAGTTCACCAGTGATACTTTATATAAGTTACCAAAAATACACAAACACACAATAAACTTAATAATAATAAAATAACTTATCCCTTCGCATCTGAATACTCGCTACCGGCCAACATTATTGTACACTTTGTCTTGTCATGTCCTTATGCATGTACAAAACGAGGTCATTATTTTCAATTGTCTAAAGAGTAAGCCCACTAACATTACCCTAGACTTTGCTGTAAATTCCAGAATTCTACATAAAAAATAATTGGATTAATATTTTTCATATCCTAAAAAATAAAATTTATTTCCTATAAATATATAAAAATATATAGGTTTTATGTGATATTATAAGATCATGTTAGGATAAGAGAAAAAAAATATAGGTCCCGCACATGTTATAACAGAAAAAAGTTTATCTCTTACAACTTGAGAAATAATAAACCCAAAAATAATATATCACATGGGTGACTGTAAGTAATTTTAATATTTTTAAAAAATTGATTTTATGATCTAATGTTTAAAAAATATTTTGAAGTTGTATTCTCTAATATATAAGAAAAAATTAAAAATACCTATCTTCGAATTTTATTTAAAAAATTATCAAATTTTTATAAAAAATTTAAATACTTTTTTATTGAAAAATATTTTTTTCCTTAAAAAAACACAGAAATACAAATCCTATATTCCTTTTTTTTTGGTGAAATATATTCCCTTATTTATTTGGCCAAATTGGGCCTTATATTTTGCCTTTAGAATGAATACATTATTTCATTTTGATTATCATAATTTTTAAGATATGTTTTAAAAAATGACTATATAAGATTTAGACGTTGGCCTGGACAGGAAGGTGAAAACCTTCAAAGCTAGTTTGGATGCAATTTTTGCCAGCCGTCATACTTGATTCCATTTAGATTCTCCTAGTTGCTTCTACAAGACTCAATTATGAGATATTTTTGGGAGTTGTATATCAGATATCTGTATGCAACAACCAAAAATGATTTATAGCTAATAGGCAAAAACACTCGGTATGCAATTGTAAAAATCCATTTTACGGACTTAAGCAAGCATCCAAGTCATAGAACATCAGGTTTGATCAGGTTATCAAAATTTTGATTTTGAGAAAACCGTGAAGAATGGTGTGTATTTATATGTAAAGGATCCAAGGGGAAGTAGTAGCTTTTATGGTATTTTATGTAGATGATGTGCTTCCTATTAGAAACAACATAGAGGTAATATCAAGGTACTTGTAAATGATGTGCTTTTATGGTACTTTATGTAGATGATGTACTTTATGTAAATGAACACTAGGTTTTTGTTAAGCATGTACTCAAGTTTCTTCGGAGAACGAGAGATTATATGCTGGTATATTCTAGTGAAAGTCTTGAAAAGCTAAGCTTCCATAAAGTCGATTTTTAAGTGGATATTGACTTAAGAAAATCGACCTCGAGCTATGAGGTTTTTTCAACTATAATAAGATAGCATTGGAGGTGAATCTTGAAGACTCAGTTTCTAAGAGTTTGTCTGAACTTGTGTTCAAGAGGCATGTTACTTCATTGGGTCTGAGGAGGATCCCAGACTTGCATTAAGCGAGTGAGAGATATTATCTTCATTGTGCTCTAGGAGTAAGACAATAAAATAATGTAATCATTTTCTGAATTTTACCAAAAAGATATTATTCATTGTTTTGTACACACAATTTACAAACATTAAGGTCTGGATCAATTGTGGAGTATATAATCATTTGTATACGTTTATGGAGGACAAGATCATAGGTTCTTACGATTGATGAATTGTTTCACAAAAATTAAATAAAATTGAGTGTTTATTTAGGCTGCAATATTTTATGAAATGATTTTGTTCTAATCATTGTAAAATATTGGTGCAAATTAAAATCCACATTGAAAGGATCAAGAAGTGATTTGATTACGGTTGTTTTTCTGTCATATGGTTTCAAATCTCTAGCTAATTATAGTTATGTGATTGCTCTCTATCCTGAGTTTATTATAAATAGGTAATTGAATAGTTTTCATTATTGGATTTACCAACGAGTGAGGTTCGATATTTTGACGTCTAATAACTCGATATTTTGGGAGTGAGATTACTTGATTATCAGTAATTATGAGATAAACAATATAGAATTTGTAGGAAATGTCCCTTTGACATGTTTCAGTACTTGGATATTGAAGACACTAGACAATGCATGTAATCCATTAGAGAAACTATCACAGTTTCGGGAATAAATGATTGATTGAGTAACATAAACATATCAATCAATTATTGACATTTTAAGAAAGGTGATGCATATTCAAGTTATATGTGTTATTAATCTTGGAGTTCAAGTTCGAACTTTTAGTGGAATTACACTGAATTAGATAATCATTCTTGATTATCAGAAGCCTTGATTAATAACAGCTGGCTGGTAGATTCCCAGGCTAGCTCAGGATGAAGGATGATGCAATTTCAGTTAATGACAACTAGTGAGTTACATGATCTTGGACTTTTGGCTTAAATTTGTACTCAAGAGCAAGTCAGAGATTGTTCGATTTTTCTATTTCACGAAAGCCCAATTGGGCCTAGTATATAAGAAGAACTCTAGAAATATAGAGCCCATTCAGCTTATTGAGAGGATTTTTTGGAACCTATATTTATTCTACACTGAAGGAGCATTTGGTAAAGGAGAATTTTTTTTTTACTCGGGAATCATGATTTCCAAGAATATGGTGGAAAATTGAATTTCCTGAGAACGTTACCAAAAAAGTGTTTGGCGAAACAAAATTTTTCCAAGAATATTGGATCAATTTTTCTAATTCTATATTTGGTTGATTGTAAAATATTGTTGGAAATGTGAATCGAATTTACAAAATTAACCTTAAACTTTTATTTTTCTTTTCTTAGTCATTCATTTGACCTCAACTCTCTCTCCATTAAACCACTCAAATTTCATCTTCGGAATCTGATAGGACATTGGCTTCATCAATATCAACAAGTGATTATTCATGGTTAGAATTGGATTTATGTTCCCGTTGCTGATGCAAGAAGCTCGGCTCACCAATGTCAATTTCCCTAAATCCTTAACGAGTTCACTATCTGAATCACTGTTCCCATGACTACTCCGATCAAGATTAATGAATCGAATATCCTCTATCGTTTTTTCTCTTTGAATACACGGATTCCGATTTGGACTTTATCATTTTTTGGGATGGGTCCACTTCTAACCTCCACTTGGTTCCATTCATCTTATAAAGGCGCTTCATCCAGCTCAGTATTTGCGGGTTGCATACAAAAAAGATATGTATGAAATATTTCCAGCTCTTCAGGCCAATCAGTTTTGAAACCTTTGTTCCATCGATGATCACGGTGGGTGCATCCCAATTGGAGTTATCCACGACAATACAGAGAGCAATGATAGGAAACTTGTTATAAAACCAGAATAAAATTGGTTGTGTCCCCTGCTTTTGCGGTGCTCAAACCACCCAGGAATCCCCTCAGTGCAACAAAAATAAAAATTTAAATTTCATCTCTTGAATCAGGTGAGAGAGACAAGACAAGAAGAAGTTGGAAATAAACAAGATTCGGTCGAGCAATTCACACAAAGCAAAGGAACAAAGGGTATTTTTGTCTCTAAAATCAGTAAATACTTTCACATTGTGTGGGATTTCTAAAATAACACATCTTGGATAGTAATATGGGTTGGCATTTTTATGTGTAATTTAAAATCCTGGGAATGTAATTTTGCCAGGAAAATTTTGCACTTCCTTGTACCAAACACTGGAATATCAGATTGCCAGGATCACTTTCCCATGAAAATAAAATTTCTTCAAGTACCAAACACCCGCTTATAGTCATTAGCCTCTCAGAGGTCTTCATTTGGTGGTTGTAGAGGCTGAGGTAAGGTTATCTCTATGATAGTGAGAGAGCGCGCAAATATTGTCCCTTTCCCCCTTGAGAGATAGTCTGGAAGGTCTACCACCAACCAGTTACAAGGAGATTGTTCGCGCTGTGATGCAGACGAGATCATTTCATCAGGAGACTTTGCACACAAGTAGGTCGCTCATAGATCTGCACTCCGAGAGGTATGCGCTGTGTGTTTATGAGACGATGATGATTCGATAAGCATATAAATATACTAGGTGCTTAAATCGCTTCCGCCTATTTCTAATAATTCATACACAAGGTCATGCCTTCTATATTTTATAGAAATACACCGCTCTTATTCTCTTTTCGAAGTTTAGAAAAGAGAGAGAATTAGTTCATAAATAAAAAAATTGATGTGTTCATTATCTGTTGGAATTAATGAAAGAATAAATGTACAATGATCCATTGGTTATGAATAAGAAGTGGGTTAATAAAGAAAAGAGAAAAGGGAAGATGAAAAGGTGTGTGGGTTTTTAACAAGTCCCACATTGGACAATTAGTAGGAAGTGGGAGAATATATAACCTCCCACCTCCCACTCTTAAATTGGCCCTTGGGTCACTACATGTTTTATGTAGGGGGAGGAGATAGGTGGGCTTTGGTCCACCACCACACGCGCGCCGCAGTCCGGCCGGCTCGGCTCGGTTCGGTTCATACGTGTGTAATAAACAATAATTTTTTTTTAATTATTTTTTAATATTTTGCCCAAAAAATATGTTTGTTGTTTCCCTCCAAAAATTCGAACACAAACGTTTCTACCGGCCGGTTTTTTGAGCAATTTTGAACCGAACCGGTTCTTCCTTTTCGCGAACCGGTTAGGGTTTGTATCGCTCGCCGAACCAGTCACCGGTTGTACCTGTTTGTCGGAACGGTCACCAGTCACACCCGTTCGCCGCCGTTGGACAAGTCGGTTCGCCGCCGGCGACTGTTCATCGTGACCGGTCAGTGTCTATAAACAGACACTGACACCTTCAGAAATTTATCCGATTTTTCTGCACTTAAACTCTGCCGGAATTTTTCTCCTTCCGGTTTTGCATACTGTTGTTCATCCTCCGATGTGACTTCCTTTGGCATATTGTTGTGTTCGTTTGGGCTGTTGATTGGTAGTGCCACCATTCTTCAGACGAAATCCGTTCTATCGTGGGAGACAAGTTTCCATCAATCTTAGACATCAGTGAGGGGGTAATTTGTCTTAAGGAGACACGTTCTGTGGGCTCTGATTTTATTCCTCTGATACTGCATTTTTCATTCTTCTGTCTGTTTCATACATATCAAGTAAGTCTGTTTTTAATATTTATAAATTGCACAATGATAACTCTGATCATCTACCTCTTCTGTTCTATACATGGGTACAAGGCTATAGTGATTTAATATCACCAACTGTCTTCAATAACATTATCATGAGACCATGCACCTTGATACATTAGGCAAAGTCATTATCTAGAGAAAGACAAGCACGGATCCGCACAAAAAAAAAATATTCTCTTGGCATTTATTTTCAGCAATGCTCTAGAAAATTGGAAGTTCGAATTTGTGTGATCCAGAAACTAATACTATGATGATGAAAGGTTGAGAATAAGCAATTTCATTTTGCATGGAACTTGCTGTTCACAGGTTCATAACTTGGCACATTTATCCCTGCCATAAAAAAAGGAGAAAGAAAAGAAAAGAAATGATGCTTCGTTAATCAATGGTCAAGGCTAGCATTATCATTAGAGAAATACTTTAAAAGGGAAAAAAAATTAATAATTACCGTGTACCAAAGGTGAGGAAATAATCTTCTGAGCAATTTTAGTGATATTATTCTAAGTGATTTCATCCACATACTTCAAGAACTGCTCCATAGGTTTCCTGAAATGGGTGACAAATTCTTATATTGCAATTTACAAACAAAAAATTACGCTTCCATTCCAGAGTTAAAAGTAACAAGCAACAAACCAGCATGCTTTAAAACAGTCTACTGCTTGTGAATAGATTATTCACAAATATTAATTACACCTTCTATACAAATCGTTTTAGTGTGTGTTGGGGGGAAAGAAGCAATGGGATGTAAGTGAAAAGAAAAATCTCAAGATTTTTTGGGATTGATTGTTTACCTTTCTCTTTATGTCAAAATTTGCCTTCCTATATCGTCTGACGCAATCATATGCAAAAATGATGATTTTTAAGTATACAAGAACCATAGGAAATCTAATCAATTCCATTTTTCCTTTAGAATACAACATAAAATAGAAAGAAAATGGAAGCCCACAAGAAGACATAAGCATGCAATTACACTACACTCACATACTTTTAAGAGCTTAGGTGAGGAAGGGGACGGTTGCTAAGCTTAGACATGATTTTTTTTTTTTTTTGAAGTGTACATTTTCAGGGGCGATGCAATTGCTAATAGTTCTTTTCTTTTTTTACGAAAATATTTTAATCAGTTCATCACTTCACGATTAGTCCATTTTGGAGCAGGTCCAATATTAAACTTTTAAACACCTTCCAAAAATAATACTGAGTAGGATCGAATACATGTTCTCACCCCACCCGTTCAGCTCTTATATACTAACTTTTAAACACTATTAGTAATTGCTAATAGTGCTTTGGTTGCAATATAGACAAGTTTTGCCACAAAATAGAGAATTTGTCAACGTCAGCTAAACAGAGTAGACAGGGAGTATTAAAAGTGAAAAAAAAAAAAGATAGAAAAAGAAAACTTTTGAGAGAAAAGAAGGAAAATAAAGCTAAAAGGAGTCTCAGAAATTTCCCTAAATAACATTTAGATAATTTTATAAAAGAAAATAATAATAGTTATAGTAATTATTATGATAAATTGATAATTTTGAGTTTATATAGACCGGCTCGTTTTGGGCTACACGAAATTTAATTGAATTAAGTCGGGTTATAAATATCCTTTTCAAAAAAATTTAAAGCCCAAATCATTGTCGAGTTATTCGGGTTGGGCTATTGGGCTCAAACAACACGTTTTATCACTGGTATATTTATAAGATTTCATTATTAATTTTAAAATTTTATTGGGGTTAATGTTTGTTGTTTTAAATTACATTAGTTATGTCATTTTAAGAGAGAGGTAGACACAAAGAATGAAAATCATGTGAGAGAAAGTGTGTGAATTTTTTTTAATTTAAATTTTAAATAAAAAAATATTATTATTTGTCTTTCTCTCTCTTAAAATGATATAACTTTATGTTATTTAAAATCACAAACAATTTTTTTCAAATTTATATTAGAAAATAAAACCAAAAAACTTAAGGACATGGATAATTGAACGTTTAAATTTTGACTTTTTTTAAAAAAGAACTTCTTTTATGATATAACTTATTTTTTTAAATTTAATTTTATTTATTTTTTATTGGAAAGGCACCATTTCAAACAACCAAAGGAAAGGCACCTTTTTTTTTTGGTAAGCAAGGAAAGGCACCTTTACTGTGTTGTATTTTGTTTTCCAAAAAAGCTTATCTAATCATCTTAATTTTTTTTTCATTTTATAAAGATATAACTTATATGCGGTAAGATTAATAAGATGTTGTTTTGGGGTAAAAATAATGATGTTTTTGTAATTTTAATTTATTTTAGGATTATTAATATTTCAATCCCAAAACAACGTTAGAAATCATAATGTTTTTGTAATTTTAATTTATTTTAAGACCAATACGCCATTGATTTGGAAATAAATGCAGATGACTTACGTACATAACACAAATAAACAAACCTCATTAGGCCGAATTTCTAAAGGGAACAAGGAAAAACAATTTATTAAAACCACAAAAGAGAAAACAACGCCGTGTAATCTCTTAAATGACTTTGCTTCACATACACCTACGATAGGGTCAGAGTCTCCATAATCTTATTTGAGAAAATAGGAGCATATTTAGAGCCTATGGAGCTTTAACTAATGTAGTACATTGGATCAGGAAGCTTAAAGGTTCTTTCTCCTTTGTATGTTCCCAGGACATCGCTCCATTGGTCTCCTATGTTTCCAATGATTCTGTATCCTTCTTCCACCAGCTTCTTTCTCTCTGCTGATTTGTATGTAACTGCTGTTTTACCTGCATATATCGTTGTATCCCTGCGTCCAAAAATTATTTGTTTTTGGGTAAATGTATCACTTTAAGAGGGAGAAACAGTTAGATAAAGTAGAAGAGAGAATTGATTTTTAGGAAGAAGTTATACTTACGGTGTATTTTCTTTTACAACCTCTTACAACCAATATCTTAACTGTTGATTTCCGTCAATCAACGGTTAAGATTTATTATGAATTAATAATTAATTAATAAATTTTATTGACAAAAATATTAACCGTTGATTGGCGAAAATCAACGGTTAAAATATTAGTTGCAAGTGGTTGTAAAGGAAAATATTTTTCTTCCACTTATTTTTATTAGTAAACCTTTTTTTGTTTGAACCTTCAAAACCTTATCCACTACATTGTTATGAAAAAAAAAAAGGGAAAAAATAAATCTTAGGTTATAGGAGAATTCTCATAGATATATTAAGTGTGGGTCCCACTTATTTAAAAAAAATAAAAAATAAAAAAAATGTTTCTTATTCTCATATTTGTTTCATGAGCATATATACTCTTCCCTCACTCAAATATTCCTTTTTCACATTCAATTTTATTCATCAGCACTTGTCCTCTTACTCATTATTTATTTCATGATAGTGGCGTTGAAGTTTTGAATTATAGCCTCACCTATATTATCTTAGTTTTCTACCACAATCCAATCGTATCTCATAAAAGTCTTTTGTCCTATGGTGCATGTCTCGTGAATCACACCAGACAACAGAGCGCATTTAATTTTTGTCGTCCAGAATAATTTTTGCTAAAACCATGATCGGAGACTTTTCAAACGAGAATCCAAACTTTAACGTTTTTAATCATTTAGTTTTGTTTAGAGTATGTTTTCAATTCTAAGACATCTATCATTAAATTTATGACGTTTAGTAAATTATTATGAAATTATAGCGGATGTGACATGAATTATTAATTATTTCATTGGATATAAAATATTTTGATAATTCTATATTTTTAATACATGATAAAGTAGTTGAATTATTGATATGAACGAACGATAATTCTATACTTTAATTATTGTGAGTTTTGTAATTATGGAAATTGTGAAAATAATACTTTAAAGTCTAAAAGTAATAATAACAACTCACTCCCTTAAACTGAAAAAAAAAATCAAAAAAAGGTGAGAAAATGCTTGTTTTTCACGCTTAAGATTTAGGTTAAGTTCATCGTAAGATACTGTTGACGTTAACAATTCTTAAGGGGGCGTTTTGGTATGGGAAATTTTTTTGGAATAGTAGAAAAATGTAATAGATAGAGAAATGATTGGAAAGTGAGAAATAAAAAAATAGGGGTAAAAATGTAAAAAAAAATTGTGTTGGTGGGGGAAAACTTTATTAAGAAAATTGGAACTGGTGACATCAACAGTGCATTAAAAGTGAGATATTTCCCAAAAATCCCACCTTCTCAGGTAGATTTTTATTATTATTATTATTAAATATTATGCCTATTGTTATTATATTGATAGGCTTAAAGCAAAAAATTATAAACAATTTTAGAATTATATAAAAAGTTAAACAAATTAAAAAGAAAAACTTACTTGGTAATTAACTTCTCCCAACCAAACACCACCTAAAACTTTTTCCTTTTAATGGATCTCTAGAGTATGCTTCTCAGGTAGATTTTTATTATTATTATTATTAAATATTATGCCTATTGTTATTATATTGATAGGCTTAAAGCAAAAAATTATAAACAATTTTAGAATTATAAAAAAATAAAAAATAAAAAAAAAGTTTTCTTAGTGTAAAAGTTCTCCCATGTGTTAGATTTCAAATATTCAAGTTCACAGCTGTTACTTTCCCTATATATATACAGTGGTCTTCCTGTATATGATAAATAAATCTTGATACATTAAAAGTGAAAAACAGTTTCTTGTATAGCTTAAAAGTCTCCATTTACAGTTTTTGTGCTTTTTTTTTACAAGTTCAACCCATGCATTAAACGCAGTAATTTGCAGTTTATAGTTCCACCCTACCGCCAAATAATAAATAAAATTAAAAGTTTTCTAAATAAAAAGTTTGTATATAATGGCATTTATTCAATATATATATATATATAGATAGTGTATAAATGGCATTGATAGATTTCAACTTTTGCTTTTTCACACCGTTAGATATATATATATTATTCTATCACACCGTTAGATTACAGTATCATCCAACGGCGGATATCTGCCGAGTAAAATAAATTTTTTTTTTCTTTCTTTCTCCTCATTTTCTCCCACACACTTCTCTCTGTCAAAGACCAAGATAGAAAATTTTGTCAACCAAAAACACATACTCGATTAAAGAAAGAATTAAAAACACATATTATTGATGATCATCATTTGAAAAAAAAATCACTTCCTCAAAAATCTCACTGTCCATGACTCTATCTCTATGCTTGCGATTTATATTGTAAGAGAAAAGTCTACGAATATGGGTTTTCAAATTAGGATCATACACAGCTGTTCATATTGATTAAAACCATATTTTACTTGAAAAGTAATGTCTACGAATATCCGCAGTCTGATTTGAAATGATAGTCATCAATGGTATGTTTCGTTTTTTTCTTTGATTGCGGTATGCGTTTTTTCATTTTGGAGAAACAGAATTAGAGAGAAAGGATGCAGGAGGAAATGAGGGAAAAAAAGTTTAGTTTATTATGCAGATATCCACATTTGTAATTCAATGGTGTGAAAGTAAGCAGAATAAGAGTAACTACAGGGTTTTATTTTTCTTATATATGAGATGAGTTGTGTCATGTAACAAACAAAAAGTAGGTGTGACCCACTATAAAGGAAAAGAGAGAAAATAAAAACGTGGATCCCACCCATTTTTTGTGTGTTGTATGAGACAACATAACAAAAATAAAACCCATATATATATATATATATATATATATATATATATATATATATATATATATATATATATATATATGGGGTTTTCCTACATACACAATATTTTGTGGGTGAAACAAATATGTACGCAACAATTTAAAAATAAAAAAATTGGCACGAAATTCATAACTGTATAACATATATATATATATATATATATATATATATATATATATATATATATATATATATATATATATATATATATATATATAATGAAAAGAAAAGAGCATTATACATACCCAAATCCGTGGTCAGCATAATAGGGAAGATTGGAGAGTGAAGTCTCATCTACATCAAAAACCCAAATGTTTTTGCCGTCTCGAGTGAGATTAAGGCTCCTAGCATAAAAATAAGCTTCACGGCAAACAGTTTTGGAATCTGATCTATATTGGTCACCGAGCATATAGTTTCCTACATATCCTTCACATTCTTGTGGAACAGTTTTCCAGTCAATCAAGTTGTGTGCTTCCACTCCAACCCTCCAACTTGCGCACGATACTTCCGGAATGTAGTGACCACCTAACCCTGTTTTCATTCTGATAGGGAAAATTTGGAAGCGTGCACCATGGTCTGAACCATGGCACGTTGCTAAAATTGTAGCAAGAAAGAAAATAACTACCTTCATTCTCATCACTACTGCTTCTACCTTGCACAAGATGATGCTCTTGCAACAGGGTTTAGTTCTTTATATAGACCGGCAACGAGATTAATTATTTGTTTTGTAGTTATTTTTAATTAGTTCAAACTATGATATATATATATTTTAAATTAAATTAGAAAGAATATAATGATGTTGTGTGTGTTTTACCTACCAATATAATTTAAAATAATATTATCTTCCCTTAATTAGAAATTTGGAATTCGAGATTCGGGAATAGTAAAAATATTCTAAGGAGAGTTGTCCTAATAATAAATACGATAATCAATCACAACATATATGAAGATGGTCATGAAATGGAGCTAAATTTGATAGCAACGAAGATGTACATGATGTTGTTGCTCAACCTGAATCAACTGTTGGTGGAAGCACTCCCCTTTCGTGATTTTGATCCATGTTTCTACATGCATACTCTGAATTTGAAAAACAAAAATGATTAATCTGAGTATAATATATAATACGGATAGATTATTCTATTTAATCTTTTTCTACCTACCTTTATTTATTACTTTCAATACAATTAGATTAGAATTTCAATAACATTTATTATTTCTCTCTCCCATCAAAATTATGATTTAATAATTTTGGAAAGTGGTTGGCAAAAAAAAAAAAAAATAGGTAAAATAATATGTCTCCATATAATAAATTGTTAGAATACAGTTTCATAGTAAATAAAAGGAATGAGTTATTATGGCTTTTTCACCCTTTTGCTACTCATTAATTATTTAATAATTATTTTGCCCCTTACTCAGAACTATCTATCAATCTGCCCCTCTTTAATCAATTAAATTGAATATTTAATCGATTAAATGGTCAAATGAAGATTTAATCGATTAAATCTTCAACTTAATTGATTAAATATTCCTCTTTATCATAAGAACAACCTTATGTATGAGAGATTTAATCGATTAAATAGTCAGATTTAATCGATTAAATTTTTGGCTTAATCGATTAAAGAGGGACAAATTGGTAAATAGTTCTGAGTAAGTGGTAAAATGGTTATTAAATAATTAATGAGTGGCAAAAGAATGAAAAAACCGAATTATTCTACCTATCATTTTTTCTACATGTGTACCTTTGCTTATCACTTACTGATACGTAATTAAGGAGAGTTTTTTTTTTTTTTTTTTGCGCTCCAAAGTATTATGCTTCCTTTTAAAAATAAAAGATAGGAGGGATTTAAAAAAAATTATGAGAAAAATAAAATAAAATAAATGAAACCACATTTTTTTCATTTTGAAAAAAAAGGACCCTCCTTAAAATTTTCTCGTAATTAAGAACTAGAATATCAGCACTACAAAGCCAGACAATCCGATGCAATCAGAAAATGGGAAATATTTAATATGCTCTAGGACCACTGAATCTTTTGGTGCTCCCTCTCATAACATTAATTTTCTCTTTTCTTTTTTATTCTTATTATTTTCTCACTTTTTCCATTTTATCCTCCTATTTACACTAAAGTACCACACCGTGGTCCGAAATAACCTCCAAAAAAATGATGGTAAGTGTGAGAAGATGTCAGATAAGTATTGGTCCCCATAATACGGCCTAATTTTCTACTACGCGTGGTCCAATTGATTCTCTATCCATTATCATCAAGCACATTTCTCTAAGCAGATCTGAATGAAAACATGGTAACAGAAGAAGAGAACCAACCCAAATCAAGGGATAAGCAAATATGTTGTAGATTATGCGGTGTCACGGTGTGGCCTCATCTACATCAATGAGCCATTTGTACTTCCTGTAGACCTGTCTACCATAACAAAAACCTTTTGGGGACTATTATATTAGGATTTTATAAGAGTTATGTTATAGAAAAAGTGATTGTATTATGTTATAAAGATTCGTTTTACGTGTTAGAATTTTTTTTTTTGCTGCGGGCTCCACAAAATATTATGTGTGTAGGAAATTTTTTATGATCATATTAAATGATAGATGATAAACCCATTATATTACCGTAGTCATCAATATTTGTTAAGTTTGCGCTAGTAATAAGAAATTACTTTAAAATAAGAGATTTAAGTAATTTCAAAGGAGTTAGCTGCTCCTTATTGGTACTCAAATTATTATATACATATATAAAATTGATTGTGCTCTAGAAGTGCTGATAATACTTAATAAAAAACCTCTTTCAAAGTGAGCATGTAAAATTATATCTATTTTAAAAATTTTAAAAATTAAAAATAGATATAATCTTAATTTTTTTTTATATTCAATATAATCTTAATTTTTTATTTCAGCGAAAACATGAGTTCGGATCCCAATTGTTAATGTGAGAACTTTATTAATGATTTTTATTAAAAAAATTCAAAGAGACCGTGGTCCGAAATCTGATGAGATTGTTGAACTTCACTTAAACTTTTATTTATTAAAACATAGAGGAAGGTTATAGTTACAATTTTTTACAATCATATTTTATCATCGTTGATTTCCGCTAATCAACGGTTATTATTTATTGTGAATTAATAATTAATTAATGAGTTTCATTTGCTAAAATCGTAACCGTTGATTGGCGGAAATCAACGGTGATAAGATATGGTTGTAAGAGGTTGTAAAAAAAACAGTTGTAGCTATAACCTCACTCTAAAACATAATATATTTCTCTATTCAAAAAAAACCAATAAATCAGAAACATAAATTTATATAAATAAAAAATATTTTTTAAAATATTTTCCCATCAAATTATTTATTATTATTATTATATATATATATATTAAAATATATTATGAAGATTAGTTAGATATTCCCTGATCTCACGATAGTAATAAAAAAATGATATGATATACATATATATATTTTTAAAAAAATTCGAAAAATATAAGTAAATAAAAATATAAATTCTCTGCTCTGCACCACACTCAAGACTTGTGTGGTGAAGCGTGAGCATAACGTGGTGATTTTTATATTGACAGCTTGAGCAAAACGCGCTCATTATTTTAGATTTTTTTTAGTACTCTCTCTTCCAACTAGCATTATTATTCTACCATTTGCCACTTCGTTTTCCTCAGGATTTTCAATTTTACATGAAGGCTTGCTACCAACCAATATTATTGTACACTTTGTCTTGTCATGTACTCATGCATGACCAAAACGAGGGCATTATTTTCAATTTTCTTAAAAAAGAGTAAGCCGACTAGCATTACCGTGAACTTTGCCGTAAAAAACCAAATTCTACATAAAAAATATGGAAAAAATAATGTTTTTACACAACCTTATATCATTTTAACAATTTTTAATTATGTATTTTTAAAAATATATAATTATAATATAAAAATTATATATTTTGTTTTAATTTTTACGTCAGCAATCAACTTCTAAAGAGATAAAAAAATATATAACTTTAACATTATTACTATATGGGAGAGGTTATACTGAGTTGTATTATTTTAATGATATAATTTATTTTTATAAATTTAATTTTTAAATATATTTTATTGGAAATGGAACTTTTTCTAACCACCAAAAGGTAAGGCAGCTTTACTGAGTTGTAT
Organism: Gastrolobium villosum; assembly: GCA_032173675.1. Classification (NCBI taxonomy): domain Eukaryota; kingdom Viridiplantae; phylum Streptophyta; class Magnoliopsida; order Fabales; family Fabaceae; genus Gastrolobium; species Gastrolobium villosum. The sequence goes on along the minus strand of JAVKPL010012888.1, from coordinate 15,194 downwards.
TATTTTTCTTCAGAAATGCTAAGTTAATTATCTTAATTTTTTTATACATTTTTTATTTAAAAAATAGTTTTACTTTTAAACAGAAACAAGTAAACAAAAGAAAAATTATATTTACAAATTTTTTATTTACTAACATTTACAAATTATATTATATACCACGGGTAAGTATGTACCAACGTAATACATATTATAATTTATAAATAAAAAATTTGCAATTCTCAATAAACAAACTTTATGAGGCGAAACAATTCTGAAGGGAACAAGGATAAACAATTTATTAAAACCAAAAAAGAGAAAACAACGTCGTGTAATCTCTTAAGTGACATTGCTTCACATACATACACCTCAACGGTTAAAGACACATAACAAGTGACGATAGGTTCAGAGTCTCCATATCTTATTTAAGAAAACAGGCTATGGAGCTTAAGTAATGTAGAACATTGGATCAGGCAATGAAGTACATTGGGTTAGGCAGCTTAAAGGTCCTATCTCCTTTGTGTTTTCCGAGGAGATCGCTCCATTGGTCTCCTGAATTTCCAATGATTCTGTATCCTTCTTCCACCAGCTTCTTTCTCTGTTCTGTTTTGTATGCACGTTTTGTTGGATATATTATCCCACTATCCCTGCGTCCAAAAATTATATGTTTTTATATAGGATTTTATATTTACTTTCCTATACACCCTTCAATTTTCGTGCTGACATGGGTCCTACTTCTAATTTTTTCTAATACATGAATTCCACATATTTTTTATCTCTATAAGATGAGATTTCAATTCTCATATATGTTAAATATAAAACCCTTCTATATAAGTAAACCTTTTTTATTTGAACCTTCAAAACATATTTGTCCTGTCTCATTCAAGTCTTTTGTCCTATTGTGTCTCCTCAATCACACAAACAACAGAGCGCATTTAATTTTTGTACGTCCTCAATAATTTTTGCTAAAACCATGATCGGAGAATTTTTTGAAATTAGAATCCAAACCTTAAAAGTTTTTAATCATATTAGTTTAGTTTAAAATATGTTTTTAATTAGTTTTTAGTTATAAGACATGTATCACCAATTTAATGACATTTTATACTGATTTTTATGAAATTTAAGCTGATGTTATATAAATGATTAATGGGTTTTGCATGCATCATTTAAAATGGCACACAAAAAATTTCTACACATATAACATTTTGTAGTATCCATACTTTTTGAAGCAAAAAAAAAAACTAAGACACGTAAAATAAATCTCTATGACATTATACAATCACTTTTTCTATAAAGAAACTCTTATAAAACCCATCATTAATTATTTCAAAGTGACAACATAGTGATAATTCTATATTTTTTTAGTGCATGATTAAGTAGTTGAATTATTAATATGAAATTTTGATAATTCTTTACTTTATTTATTATGAGTTTTGTATTTATTAATAATTTGTGAAAAGACTACTTTAAAGAATTAAAGAAAAATACAACTCACCCACTTATACTGATTCTTTGTAACGGAATTATCTCCCGTGAACTCAAAATGACGTCATTAAGGGTTATAAATTTTAAAAATAATAATTATAAAGATTAATATAGCCCTATAATATATTAGAATTATAAAAATAGTTTGATTTCCGTCCCAAAATAATATCATTTTGGATTTACTGAAAATAACTTTATCTGTATTGACGGAGAAATCGTTTCTTCTTTATTTAATATAAAAAAGGTGAGAAAATTAAATGCTTTGTTTTCACTCTTAAGTGGGCTAATTAGTCCAGCGTAAGATACTTGTTGACGTTAAACTTAATTGCATTGTTGTTCACATGATTAATTATTAAAACTTTTTCCGTATCTATAAAGTAATCTTCTTAGGTAGATAATTATTATAATTTTTGATAAATATGATGCCTAGCTATTGTTACTTTAATGATGTGCTTCAATTATGATCAGTATATTAATAAGGGCAAAGTGTGTGTCATTTTAAAAGATGTAAAATTATATCATTTTAAGAAAAAGAAAAATATAGATAAAAGAAGATAGAATTGATCAAAAAAATAAAGGTGTGAGTCTCACCTTTTAGTGAGAGTAAAAGAATATAAGTTGTGTCATTTAGAAGGATAAATAATTTTCCCTATTGATAACCTTACAATGATAAAAACATTTAAAAATATATATATATATATATATATATATATATATATATATATATATATATATATATATATATCTTACCTGACAATTAACTTTTCCCATGTATAGTATCCAACTTTCTTCAAGTTCTCGGCTGTTACTTGCTCATGACGCGCAGATCTTTCAGTTAAGAAGACAATCTTAACGCCAAGTGACAACAGTTTATTGTACAGCTTAAGTGTCTCAGGCAGTGCTGGTGCTATACCAAGTTCTAGCCATTCATCAAAAGCCGTATTGTTGAATACTTCCGCCCTACCACCCAAAAGAAAAAAAAAGTTAAATTTTTTCCTAAAATACAATCATTTATATTTAGACCGTTGAGATTTCTCACATAGTGATAAAAGTGTATAAATAGCATTGTTAGATTTCAAATATTGAAAAACATTGCTAACCCGCTTGAGACTATATACCAAAAGTATTTGAACATAGATGATGATAAATAAGTAAGCATATATGAAAGGAAAAGAGCATATATATACCCATATCCGTGGTTTTCATAATAGGGAAGATTGGAGAGTGTGGTCTCATCTACGTCAAAAATCCAAATGTCATTTGAAGTGATTTGGAGGTCCCTAGCATAAAAATAACCTTCACGGTTAACAGTTTTGGAATCTGATCTATATTGTTTACTTTGCATGTATTCTCCTACATGTGCTTCACATTCTAGTGGGATAGTTTTCCAGTCAATGAAGTTGTGTGCTTCCACACCAACCCTCCAACTTGCGCATGATACTTCAGGAGCGTAGTGTTCACCTAAAGCAGTTTTCAATCGGAGAGGGAAATTTTGGAAGTTTGCAGCATGGCATGTTGCTAAAATTGTAGCTAGGAAGAAAATAACTAGCTTCATTCTCATCACTAGATTGATTCACTACTTGCTTCTACCTAGCACAAGATAGATACTCTTGCCACGGGGTTTGCTTCTTTAAATAGACGCCCAACGAAATTAATTTGCACTTTTTTTAAGATAAAATTGGATGTGGTTCTAAAGAGCACTAATTTATATTATTTTTTTAAAAAAAAAGAGATAGAATAATGTTTTTTTTATCTTTATTTTTTCAGTGAAATCCATATTTTTTCAGAATATCCCATATCTTTAAATTAAATTTAAAGTGAATTTAATGATATTGTGTAAATTTTACATTTGTATTTACAAACATACTTTCAAAATAATATTATTTTCTATTAATTATATGTTTTTGAGTTCCCGAAAATTGAGAAAAAAAAATTTGAGAGAATCGTTTTCTCAATAATATTTGAACCGAAATAGTCCCGTAACGGATGATCCTCGACATATATATAAAACAAAAAAAAATGTATCATTTTAAAGTACGTAAAATTATGTTATTTTAAGTGAAAAAAAGATATAAATCATGAGGGAAAAGAGTAGACAAAAAAAATGTGGATTTCACCTTTTTGTAAGAATAAAATGTCACAACTTATGTCATTTAAAAGAATAAATGTTTTCCCCTCGAACAAAAGAAAAAAAGGTGTCATTTTTATTTTATTTTTGTGAAAATGGTGTGTCTTTTTAAACTACACATCTTGTGTCTTTATACTCTTACAAAGAAATGAGACTTGTATCTTCAAAATTTTCTCTCCCAATTTTTCTTTCATAATTTATTTTTTTTATTTAAAGTGATATGATTTTATATCTTATAAAATGATAGATATTTTTCTAAAAATAAAAATAAAAATGTCTAAACACGTAATATCTCTTGAAAAAGAAACGTGAAACTTGTGAATGTAAGAGGCTGTTGCATGGTGCGTGAGCTGTCCTATCGTACAAATCAAAAGTTAAAGCTTAAAAGTATAAAGAGAGATATTCTCACTATCAAAAATTTTTACTATTAATTTACTACCTATCTAATTATCATTAGATTAACATTTTTTCTCTCTTCAAAAACTTTTTAACATTATCTCTCTTTACTCTAATGGTAATGTGATGGATAGTAAGTTAGTAGTGAAAAATTTTTGTAATTAGAATATCCTCAGAATAAAAGTATAAGGTTAACTTTGGAATTTCACTCAAAAAGAGAGTATCGTATTTCTTTTGAATTTTATATTTTGTAATGAAAATTACAAGTTGAGGACTTAGGGTAGAGAAAAATAGCAAAAGAGTGACCGGGTCCATTTAGATAAGGTTTAAGAAACAAAAGCACTTTTTGAAAAAAGTTTATTTAAATATCTGCTTTAAAAAAGTAAAGGATTTCTTTGGTTATCGAAGATAAAATTATCTCCGGTGAACTCAAAACGATATCGTTTGGTACAGAAATTAAGGTGTTTTGTAATTATAGTATATTGTAGAGTTATATTAGTATTTATCATTATAATTTTTTAATCTTATACCCTAAAAAGATGTCGTTTTGAGCTCATTGGAGATAACTTTATCTCCACAGAAGTAAAAAAAAGCAGAAATTATAAAAAAAAAGCTAATTTTTTTTTAAAGTTAAAAATTTTAAGTTTTAAAAAAGAAATTGTATTCAAAAACTAATTTTTTTTTCAAATATCAAATATTTTTTAAAAATCTAAATAGCTTTATTGTTTGTAAAAAAATACTTTTAAAATAAATAAGAAATAAAAAGAATTTTTTTGAGAAGGCAAAACAAACGGACTCTGGACACTGGTAAGTCATATTTATGGGTTATATTATTTTTTTATTTTATGAGTGAGAGTAATATAACTTCATTGGTAGCTCATATTTATTGGTTATATTACTTTTTTATTGTATGAGTGAGAGTAATATAACTTCATACTGATCCCCTAATTTTTATGTGTCCTATTACATAGAGCAATATAATCACATATTTATTGACTTATTAAAGTTCTATATAGGATCTTTCTCTTGATAATGATGATGTTCAAACTACATTTCATGTAATTTATTAATATTCAAATCTTTGAGTATTAATTGAACTATATATATGTTGAGTTCGTTGATGTTGTTAATTTTTCGCCTATCAAATCTTGATTTTGATCCATTATACTACATGAATGCTCTGAATTTGAAAGACATACAATTAATCTCAATATAATAATAGAAAATATTTTTTCATATTACTTGGGAATTAAATTTTCTGACCTTTTGAATTGTGTGTAATTTTTTTATTTAAAATGTGGGATCCACCACCAATCGAATCACAACATAAGAATTCAATTCTCATACAATATGTCATGTAACATGAGAAAATCAAAGAGATATAAGTATTGTAATCCTTGAATTTGCATCCGAATTTTAAATTAGTTTCGTAGACGGCTCAAAAAATCGAAACCGTAAAAATACCGAAAGTTCTGATTCGACTCGAAGAGATAATTAGAATTAGTTTAAAAAAATCAAATATCTATAATCATATATATACTCAACTAATAGAATGCATTTTCCTAATAAAGAAAATGTCATTTATGTAATTAAGAACTAGCATATCAACACAAGTGGATCACGAAGTCAGAGAATCCAATGCAATCAAAATATCTTTACACGTGTCAGAAAAGAATTGGTCTCCAGAGTACGGCACAAATGTCGACCACTCGACCATGTTTCCAATTTGATTCTCTATCTGTTTTCCTCGTAAACATTTCTATGAACAGATTTGAATGAAAACGTGGCGTGGATAAAAAAGATTCATCATCTATCATTTAATATGACCATAAAATTTTTCTTACACTCACAACATTTTATAGAGCCCGCAGTAGAAAAAATTTTTGGCACGCAAAACAAATCTCTATAACATAATACAATTATTTTTCTTACAATATAACTCTTATAAAACCCAAAAAGTAAACACCACGGTAACAGAAGAAGAGAACCGACCCAAATCCAAGGCTATGCATATATGTTGTAAATTATGCATCGTGGACTCATCTACATCAATGAGCCATTTCAATTTCATGTCCTCTAGCATAATAAAAATCCTCGGCAACTGTTTTGAAGTCTATTTTAAAGTGAGCATGTAAAATTATATCTATTTTTATATTTTAATAAATTAAGAATAGATATAACCTTAATTTTTTTATTTACCCAAGGGCATGAGTTTAAATCGCATTTATTAATGTGAGAATTTTAGTGATAATTTTTACTTGAAACTTTTTGTTAATGTGAGAATTTTATTGGTAATTTCTAATAGACATTTTCAATATAAAACCCTAAGAAATTACTTTAAAGCGAGAGATTTCAGTAATTTCGAAAGACCTAGCTGCTCCTTATTGTTACTCAAATTAAATATAACCAGCTTTTAATAATTAAATTCTAAATTATATATAATTGATTGTGCTTTAAAAGTGCTGATAATACTTATTAAAAAAACTATTTTAAAGTGTGCATGTAAAATTATATCTATATTTATATTTTAATAAATTAAGAATAGATATAACCTTACTTTTTTTATTTACACAAGGGCATGAGTTTAAATCGCATTTATTAATGTGAGAATTTTATTGATAATGTTTACTGAAACTTTTTGTTAATGTGAGAATTTTATTGGTAATTTCTAATAGACATTTTCAATGAGACGTGTGTTCTAAATCTGGTGAGATCGTTTAACTTCACATCAACTTTAATTTATATATATATATATATATATATATATAAAAATATTATTATAAAAAATAACACATAAATCAGAAACATGAATTGATATAAATAATTTTTTTTTTGAGTAAATATCATTTTGAGAGAGTTCAACTTTTTTTTCTTAAGGATCATAAGGAATCTAAAGCTTTTTTATTTATTAGGGACTAAAGTGGATATCCTAAAACTTGCTGAGTATAAAAAATAATACTTATTCTATTTTTTTTAATTGTTCGCAGCACACTATTCATTATATATATATATATATATTAATTATTAATTAGATATTCTCTTATCTCGAGATGGTAATAAAAATAAATTGTTATGAAATATATATAAAAAAATATTTCTCATATTATGAAAGAATTGTTTTCTCCTTCTAATAATTCATCAAATTTTTGTGCAATATGTGATATTTACTTCATATCTAACGAGAAAATCGAAACTAATTTATATATTTAAAAACTTTCGCAAAATAGAAATAAAAAAAAAATCTATTCTCTGCACCACTCCAGACTTGTCTAGTGAAGCGTGAACATAACATGGTGAATTCTGTCAATATTATTGAGTACGATTGAATTGACTGCTCATGCACGAGGAAAACGCGCTCATTATTGTAGATATTTTTTGAGTACTCTCTCTCTCTCTGCCCACTAGCATTATTGTTCTACATTTTGCCACGTCGTTTATTGTCAGGATTTTCAAGAATGCTCTCTACCAAACAACTTTATTGCCATGTCCTTGTGCATGAACAGAAGGAGATCATTATTTCCAATTTTGTCAAAGAGTAAGCCCACTAACATTACTGTATTTAGAATTTATTTATGAATCTTTTTATTCAAAATGTAGTGCTGAATTAATGGCGCTGGATCACACCTAAAATAAGGTGTATTAATGGAGCTGAGCTGCACTCCATTTTGAATGCTACTAACGGCGATATATAAAAGGATAAAGTGTGTCTCATTTAAAAAGATGTAAAGTTGTGTCATTTTAAGGGAGAGAAAAGATAGATAAAGGAGGAGAGAGTTGATAAAAAAAAGTAAATGTGTGGGTCCCACTTTTTTGTGAGAGTGAAATGATATAAATTGTCTCATTTTAAAGGATAAACATTTTTTCCTATATAAATGGGTTTTATTACTCTCATTTAAGATAAGATAGTTATTTTGTGTTGTAGTGAGAAAATAGGTTGGTCCCACTATTACAAGAAAGAGAGAAAAAGATAAAGTACTAATATCGAAAATCGAAGTGAGAGAAAATGAAAAAAAAATATCTTATATAAAAGAGAAAAAGATAAAGTAGAGACTAATAAAGAGAGACGAGAGAGAAAGACTGAGATGAGATGAGCACTCACCCAACCCCGTGAATCCGTGATGTGTTTTATTTTAAATTCTTGTCCCGTTTTGGGCACAATCAGTCCCCCCCAAATGAGGCACTATCCAATTTCCTATTGTGCTTGGTTTGTAAATAATTTCAAAATACAACATTTTCATGTTTTCTACAAAAAAAAAAGTAATATCTAAATTCCCCCCCCCCCCCCCCGGAACAGTGACCATTGTGCCACTGTTCCCGTTCTTTATTACCGGAATGCCACGCGACCGGACTTATTTCCCAAACTGCCACGCAGGGTAGTTCGCCCCCGTCAGCAGCGACCTTGGTGGGCTGATTTGTCAGCCATTTGGTGGTTGACAAGTTCGCTGGCATCAGCAGCGAACTAGGTAGCATTTAATGCTGACAGACAGGTGGAGTTCGCTGACCACCCAGGCGAACTAGGTGCCAAGTGGCAGCATCAGACCTAGTTCGCCTGACACAGGGGCGAACTTGGATCCACGTGGCAGCCCCCCCTAGTTCGCCTGACACAGGGGCGAACTAGGTGACACATGGCAGTCCCCCAACTAGTTCGCTGCCTTGGTAAGCGAACTATATGCCGACAGTTACAGGTCGTTGGCCCAGGCAGCGAACTTATGTTTATTTAAACAACCCCACTCCCTCTCCAAAAAAAGTCATTCTCGTCGGTTTACATAAAAGGAAGTTTCTATTTTTGTTTGTAAAGTTTTTGTATTTCAGTTCAAAATGAGTGAAAATAACAATGATGTAATATGCCTTTTATATTACAATGGAAGAAGATATTTTGGACCGAACGGTCAAGTGTTTGAAGGAGATACAAAGATCTTCCGCATGAGCCCGCGTTGCAAATATACTGAGCTCAAGAAACTAATATACAAGAAGTTGAGATTACAACGAGGTCAATCACTGTCTCGACTGATTGCAAGATGTGCTTCTGGTAAACCCGTGCAATGGGTTGCTGTGGATGTGGTTGAGGATGAAGATGTGTCACTAGTGGTTGATGCATTTCGACAGCATGGAGAGTCCTCACACATCGAGTTATATGCGGAACTAAACACCGGTGGAGAGGCAAGTACTCAAAATTTTATCCCTACCAGTTACTTGATAGACATTAATAGGGAGCCGGAAGAAAATCCCGAAGATATGAATGTGTCACTCCCAATAACACAACCCTTAGATGTGACTCAAGGCGATGAGTATGATCCGACATGGCCGGATACTGATAGTTCGGAGGAGGAGGTTGGGGAAGGTCTAGTCCCAGGGGACAGTGACTCTTCGGATACAGACGTTGATGGTGATTTTGAGTTTGAAACGTCCACTGCTTTGGTTGAATCGGTTCCATCACCGGGTATTGTTGGTGCGCATGACCCACCACCTGCTGCAGGTTGGTTGCTTAGTTTACTGTTTGAGTTTTAAGGTAGTTTACTTATAGACTTTTATTATATAAATTATGTATTAACAATATTCGAAACGTGTGTTAAACAGGAGAGGATAATGTTCCATTTTGGTCGCAAATACCACATTACACAAACATTAACTGGGCACACCCTGATCAAGAGTGTGATGACATGCAGGGGGCACAAGTACCAAATTGGGAAATGGGTCAAGCGCTTTATAAGGACCAGGAATTTGAAAGCAAGCAGGATGTACAAATGTCCATAAAAAAATATTGTATGGCAAATAATCGCACAACTGTTGTCTTAAAAAGTGACACGAAAAGGCTGATTATGATTTGTCAAAATCATAATGATGGTTGTCCGTGGAGGATGCGGGCATATCAGAAAAAAGGCGGTAATGAATGGATAATAGGCGTATGGAACAACATCCATACATGTGTTAGTCAAACACTTTCACAAGATCACAAACAACTTAACTCTAGTTACATTTGTGAATTGATCATCGGTAAGTCAACCATATGCTCTATGTTTAAATGAATACCATATTTGTAACGCTAATACACTGTTGTTTGTTAAACTGCAGAAATGATACGTGAAGAGCCTAGTGTGAAAATTGGCTTAATACAGGAGAGGATTGCATCAAATCTAGGATTTCATATCTCATACAGAAAGGCATGGAAAGCAAAGCAGAAGGCAATTGTCAGGGTATTTGGGGATTGGGATGAATCATACGCATTTCTACCCAGATGGTTGGATTATATGTTACTATTTTCTCCAGGGTCTGCTTATAAACTGGATGTGAATGAACATAGAATTGATGGTCGGCTCGATGGATCACACAAGGTGTTCAAAAGGGTTTTTTGGACATTCAAACAATGTTGTGATGCATTTAATTATTGCAAGCCTGTGCTCCAAATCGATGGGACACATTTGTATGGAAAATATCGTGGAACGCTAATGATTGCTACAGCTGTGGACGGTAACAATTACATCCTGCCTGTTGCGTTTGCCGTTGTTAGTTGTGAGAATATTGACAATTGGTCATGGTTTTTGGCCATGTTACGGATCCATGTGACTCAGAAAAATGGAATATGTCTTATTTCTGATCGACATGCAGGGATATTGGCGGCTGTGAATAATGAAAACTTAGGGTGGCAACCACCCCGAGGGTACCATGTTTTTTGCCTGAGACATCTGGCAAGTAATTTCAATCATAAGTTCAAAAACATCATGTTGAAAAAGCAGTTAAAGAAGTTAGGTATGTTCGTTACTAGATTATTTGTTGTTAGTTGGAATCATCGTACGACTCCAATGTCATTATTGTTTACCAATTATATGTTGTTGTGCACAGGTTACACTACATCGCGATTGGATTTTGACGCTGGTTTGGAAAAATTCAAAGAATCAAGCCCACAAATTGCAGCATGGATTGATCGAGTTCCGAAGGAAAAATGGAGTATATCATATGATGCTGAAGGAAGGCGATTTGGCCACATGACTACAAACTTGTCAGAGTGTGTTAACAAGGTTCTCAAAGGTGCCAGAAATTTACCAATCACGTCTTTGGTGCGCATCACGTACGCTAGGCTAAATGAATATTTTTTGACCCACGGGCAGGAGGCTCGGGAAGAGATGGACAAAGGTAATCGTTTCGCCAAAGTGTTCTGGGTTGAATACGTTAAAAACCAAGAAAATGCAGCAAGACACTTTGTTACTTCTTATGACAGACAAAAAACACGATTTGAAGTGCAAGAGTCTTACAATCAAAGAACTCATAGAGGCGGAAAGAAATGGTGGGTTTCATTAGCTGATCGGGCATGTCAGTGTGGTGAGTTTACTGCTTTTAGGTACCCATGTAGTCATGTGATTGCTGCATGCAAATCAGAAAATCATGACCCCTTACAATACATTCATCCTGCATACAGTGCATCATATCAATGTCAGGTATATTCTGGTCAATGGTATCCAATTGGTAATGAAGATTTTATCCCACCCAGTCAAGGCCCAACCATTCTCCCGGATGTGTCCCTTAGACGTACAAAAGGGAAGCCGCGAAGTACACGCATCCGTAACGAAATGGATGAGCGTGAGGGTGTGAGTTCGCAGATAAGATGTGGTTATTGTAGGGTTGTTGGTCATGACAGACGGCGTTGTCCATCTCGCCTGCAAAGCACATAATTTTGGTGTAAAAGTAAGTAGTTGAAACGTTGCAACCGCTCTCCTGCTTGGATATTTTTCATTACGCCTATTTTAATTTTATTTCCTTTTCGTTAGTTCTGTTTTTTGTGATTATAATATGTTTATTAATATCATCATTGTGTGCTTACGTTGTGATTGTAATATGTTTATTAATATAATCATATGACAACAAGATTAACATAAAAGTTAGCAAATACAAATAAAAAAAAATCCACCATTTAATTACAAAAAAACCACCAAGTATCAAAAAAAAGGACAGTAATTACATATGAAGCAGTGCTAAAACAACATTAAGATTATAAATACAATGAATGACTACTGTTGCCTCCTCCCATGATATTTGGCACAACGTGCCTGGTCATGCTCATATGGTGATAACAAACACCGCTCTCTGGCCTGTCTATCTGGGTTACGCCTAATCTCGCCTCCATCGTCTCCAGGGACTGCAACAGCTGCATCCGACGGTGCGTCTCCATGCACATCATCGCCTAAACTGCCAACATCCTCATGTGAAAGCACACCTGCATGACCAGAATAGGGTGACTGAAGGAAGTCAGTCGAAAATGCATGCGGTGTGGCCATGACGGCTGGAGAGTCAAATGTCGGTATGTAATCCTGTGTGAACTCATCCAGGCCTGGCTGAGGCTGCGAACTCGACTGTCCTGCAAACTGGGTCTGCTCATGTGCAGATGGCTCAGCATGCGGATATGATGGCTGACTGAAGTGTGGCTGATATGCAGGGTACGGGTGCGACATTGCTGAAAACCAAGGGTACCCGTACTGCGACGAAGGGACATTAGGCTGAGACGGACCGCCTGCAGGAGGCCACCAATACGGCTGGGAAGGACCACCTGATGGGTACGCCGGTGCGTAAAACTGGCCAGGTGGACGGTGTGGAAGAGACTGCACAAGCACAGGCCTATCGGCAATAGCTGGAGACTGATGATGAAGTGGCAATCCCTCATGGCGCGCACGCTGGCTAACACGGGGATGTCGAGGCGGCTCCACTGTCTGCACCACGACCGGAGGAGGTGCATGCTCTCCAGGCTCTGTCAGTCTACCAAACTCGTCGAACGCAGACATCATCTGGAGAGTCTCGTCGTAGATCTGACGGTAGGAGAATGCACCTTGCGCCTCTTCCGATGCCATGTGCAGCACTGTCTCCATGCGATCACTCTGCGCAGTGAATATAATGTTAAAAGTATGATGTTATTGAAGAAAATATAAATAAAATTTATCATAATAGTGATGAAACGATGTAAAATTAACATACCACATGCGCACGAATGGCCGATCTCTGCATCATCCATCTACGTGTATGCTGAAAATACCACTGCATATATGTGCTGTTGATGGATAGATGGCCGTGTCCCTGCATGGGCTCTAGACCCTGCACAACAAGGGCATGTCTAGAATGCCACTGCGCAATATATAGTCCATGTCGCTCCCGCCAGTCTACGTCGCCTTTACCAGTCAGGGTGATAGTCAGCAGCTCCGAACTCATGAACGGATGGTTGGGTATTGGCTGTTGATAATGAAATTGCCTCAGCACTCTATCTGGCTGCTGGTAGACAACAACCTGGTAATGTATGAGTGGGCATACAGCTAACCATCTGCGTGACTCCTCCTCCGACGGCTGATGTTCAGGGTATCCGTCGTATGGACACCACCGTATACTGCGTATAGGCATGACGTCCATATGATGACGATAGCGTCTAATATGTGTAAACCGACGTCGTATCGACGTAAAGCTATTAAACCTGCAAAATAACAACGCATTATTTAGCTACTAATCAAACAGGCAACAAAATCTTAATAATTTTTTTAATTTTGACATGACAAATACCTTGCGCCGAAAATAACAGGCAGGTTAGGGATCGGAGGGAGTGCGGGTGAGATAGTAGGGAAACGTGTCCATGCCCACAACTGTAGTAACAGGGCACAGCCCCCCATGTCCGATCGTCCTGGGTCAGTAGCCTTGCACAGCTCCCTGTACAAAGTTGCCAAGACAGCGGAACCCCAGGAATACGTCCCCGTCCTATGAAAATCATCCAAGAATAGGAGATATCGCGCATGCACGAAGCTAGATGCAGTCTCCGTGAAAAGGCAACCACCGATGATGCGCAATATCAATGCACGAGTGTATCTCATGCGGCTAACTTCATCGTTAGACCACTGATGCCAGTTTAAATACTGCTCCTTCAAAAATATCAGCGAAAGTTGGTTCTTGTACAAGTCGCGCTGACGATGGGGCGTCACGCCCAATAAATCTGTAACCATCTGCGGATATGGATGACCTCCGACGCGGCCAGAGACGACCTCTCCATCTGTTGGCAATCCAAGGAGATGGTGGACATCCTCTAAAGTAATTGTAACCTCGCCCATGCTCATGTGGAATGTGCGCGTCTCAGGACGCCATCTCTCCACAAGGGCCGAAATAAGTGGGTGATCAAGCTGAAAATACAAAGGTATATTACATTTTATCACAATTTATTAACTATACAAGATGTATGTATTTTTATTATCTACTGTACGTATCACTAACCTCCTGGTTGCGCATACGCGCAAGCTGATAAAATCCTGCTTGCTGAAGATAAGGATGAATCTCCTCAGGTATATTCAGATGGTCCCACGTACCACCGTGTCTAACGTTTAGGACACGATCATCTGCATTTTCATCACCAGATTGGTTCCATACATGCGTTGATATGTGTTTTTCCTGTAACGTCAGCAGCGACGGCACCAATGGACCAGGTTGAATGGCTGTCGTCTGCTGCGGCTGTGGTTGCTCCATGAATCTATTTACAATTAATAAATAGAAAAATTATTAAAAAAATAATTAAATTATCAAGTTTAATTAATTATTCCATAATCCATAATGAATTAAATATTACATACTACAAAATAAAAAATTCAAGTTTCATGTCATTATTAAAATATTAAACTAATTAAAGTAATATAACATAATTAAAAACTAACATTATTTTTTATGCAATTACTAAACTACTAATATTAGACAAATTTAAATAATAAAATAAATAAAATGTCATCTAACCTAATGTGTGATAAAATTAATCCTACAAATATTCCTAAACCCTAAATCATATTAATAAATAATGCATAAAAAATAATTTATTACATTATTAATTAAACTAAATTTTATTTAACTACTACCATTAAAATGTAATTACTAAAGTACAAATATTCCTCTAATTAAAGTAATATAACATAATTAAAAACTAACATTATTTTATATGCAATTACTAAACTATTAATATTAGACAAATTTAAATAATAAAATAAATAAAATGTCATCTAACCTAATGTGTGATAAAATTATTCCTACAAATATTCCTAAACCCTAAATCATATTAATAAATAATGCATAAAAAATAATTTATTACATTATTAATTAAACTAAATTTTATTTAACTACTACCATTAAAATGTAATTACTAAAGTACAAATATTCCTCTAATTAAAGTAATATAACATAATTAAAAACTAACATTATTTTTTAT